>MJUU01021461.1:44314-58198 GCA_002080025.1 Modiolus philippinarum
AACAATTGAGGGAGTAAATGCCCCAGCTGCCATTATTCAATATTTTTCCTGGTGTGTTTATATTCAAGTTTTGGAAATAAAGTTTAGCTTCTTTGTTCTGCCTGTAAGACACATACATGTAAGGTGCCCCCACAGTTGTATATAAAACATTGACATCTACGCTGTAGGCACTTGATAAACAAATTCAAATAGCTTATTGATACTTAGTAGTAAGACTTTCAGGGAAGACATGTGTCGCCTCCGTAATATTGTGACACAAACGTTGAAAACTATTCAAAGTTCCGTCAAACAAGAAGTGTGTATGAGAGAGATCCCAAACTCTCTTACACAGTATAGGACCTCATGCTGATACTTCATATAAAATAGCAGAAGGTTGGGATATTGCTTCCTGAGAAAAATGTGACAGAAATTTTCAAGACGCAAAAAATATTCAAAGTTCCATCAAACAGGAAGTGGGCATGACAGAGACTCAAAACTCTGTTACACAGTATAGGTTCCCTATTGATACTCTATGCCAAATTACAGAAGGCCAGGATACGTGGTTCCTGAGAAAAATGTGACAGAAATTTTTTTGTAACACCGACGGGGCAAAATATTCTGAATTCTGTCAAACAGGACCTAGACATACGAGAGAACCCAAACTATGTTACACATTATAGGTCACCATACTGATACTCTATGCCAAATTGCAAAAGGCTGGCATGTTTAGTTCCCGAGAAAAATGTAGAAATTTGGAGGTCGGTATGACATTTTTTCAAAAAAAAGAGATTCGTTCCCCTACACTCAAGGTCCCCAGGGTGCCCGGATTACCCAAAATCTTATCTAAATGTCTAGATAAGGGTCTAAGCTTTCGAAATATACTAAAGGTATGTTCCTACTAAGTCCCTGTAACGAGAACAAAGCTAAATTCCAATATATGGTAGTGGCACAATATTGGTGTGCAGATCTGGGGTCAACACAGGTCCGATTTTCCCTTTTTTCACCCTAATAGCTGCATCAATGACCACAAACAAGGTCTCAAAATGTAGTTGAGATGATCTTTTAACTAGATGGGCAAAAAATAAAACGCTATATAGCCAGAAAAAGCAGCTGGAGGCATAAAACGCATGGATGGTACCGAAAATCAGCCTATATCCAGCAATAAGTGGCTCTATTTCAAGCCACTTCCGGTTCTCTGGGCCGCTCAATTTACAAAAACTATGGCTCGAAATGTAAGTAGGGACTCTGCTTTGTGAATAATGCATGTATTTGGTTTTATTTAAGACCCTGCATTTCATAAAATGTAGGAATTTAGAGGTCGGTATGACATTTTTTTAAAGAAGAGATTCGTTCCCCTACACCCAAGGTCCCCAGGGTGCCCGGGTTACCCAAAATCTTATCTAAATATCTAGATAAGGGCCTAAGCTTTCGAAATATATTAAAGGTATGTTCCTACTAAGTCCCCGTAACGAGAATAAAGCTGAATTCCAATGTGTGGTAGTGGTACAGTATTCGTGTGTGCAGATCTCGGGTCAACACAGGTCCCATTTTCCCTTTTTTCACCCTAAAGGCTGCATCACTGACCACAAACAAGGTCTCAAAATGTAGTTTAGATGACTTATAACTAGATGACCAAAAAATAAAACGCTCTATGGCCAGAAAAAGCAGCTAGAGGCATAAAACGCATGGGCGGTACCGAAAATCAGTCTATATCCAGCCATTATTGGCTGTATTTCCGGCCACTTCCGGTTCTCTGGGCCGCTCAATTTGCCAAAAACTATGGCTCGAAATGTAAGTAAGGGACTCTGCTTTTTGAATAATGCCTGTATTTGGTTTTATAAAGACCCTGCATTTCATGGAATGTAGAAATTTAGACGTCGGTATGACATTTTTTCAAAAAAGAGATTCGTTCCCCTACACCGAAGGTCCCCAGGGTGCCCGGGTTACCTAATATCTTATCAAAATGTCTAGATAAGGGTCTAAGCTTTCGAAATTTGCTAAAGGTATGTTATTACAAGTTGCCCGTTAAGAGAAAAGGGCGAAAACCAAGGTGTCGTATGGGGGCTCAAAGGCTGATCGGACTACTCAGGTCATACTAGGTTAAAATTTCCCTTATTCTTGTCCTCAAAATGACCCAAGGTCTATAAATAATTACGCAATTGGTAGCTTAGGGGTGTTTCTGCTTCAATACAGTACTAATAAGTAGATAATTTGTCTTTGGCAGATGTCATCGGCATGCAATTATTGTGTAAATTGGTCTAAGGAAAATACAATTTCTGACATAAATTTTATCAAGTGGGTCACCTTTGGGTCACCTTGGGTCGTGATAATATTTTGTGGGTCAATAAAATATGGATGAATCTGTGTTGTACCAAAATATCATAGTTCTACGTCAAAAAATGAAAAAGTTATGCTATTTTAAAAATTGCCCTCCTTACCAACCATTGTGGGCTGGAGGGACAGGGTGTGGGTCAGTGGGACTTTTTTCTATTGTGAAAGAATTTTCTTTTTTTAAAGTATGCTGTTAAACACTAAAATGAAATAATATTATAGCTTTCAACAACATCTTTCATTCTGCTAAATGTGATCGAATACCGAAAAAAGTTGCAAAAAATGAAAAATTGACGTAAAAAATTCACGGGTCAGAGGGACTTTTTTAAAAAAAAAATTGTCCCCATGACCCAAAAATGCGGGTCAGTGAGTCAAGTTATTATATTGGTCTTCAGATTTGGCACCTCTAGTACACCACCAAATTATGTCGTTTCCGAACCCATTAATGTCAGATAAAACGTTTTGGAGTCTAACACCTTTGCTATCTGACAGGATAATTGGCGCGGTTTTTGTTATTGGGCTGTCAACAACATTTCGGTTTCTGGTGACAAAATTTTCAAGTTGTCTTTTACTCATAACAGTTATAAAATGTTCAAGAAGAAAAAAAACATATACTTTTTTTTAAAGATTCAAGGTGGCGAGACAATTCTAACCAAACGAAACACTGTTGTCCAAGAGATGAAAATGCAATCCAAACTCATGAAATATTTAAGTTCTCCACCAAATCGCACGGTCGGGGAATCTTTGGCTGTCGATTAATAAAAATTCAAACAAAGTTGTCAATGTTTCACTTATATATATTCCCATAATATTTACAACAGACAATTTCATTTTACAGCGGGAAATCACAGACGACAACACAGCTGATCAAGGCGAGACTAATTAGAAAACCCGTCCCGGAATTTAAGCATTTCCGGAAAGGTATTCATTTTATAAACGTTTTAATTTTGAGCTAGCTGAGAGCATGGAGGTATTAACATATTTATACCTCCATGCTGAGAGTTAAAACCAATTTTTTGTTGAGCGCTCTTTCAAACTTTTACCGTTCTCGAGATCATGGAGGTGCTTTAATTCGTAACGAATTTTGCAAGATTGTTTGCAAAAGGTAAATTTATCCATTCAAATTTCATTCACATGACAATTCAATAGTTTAAAAAATGTATTAGACATACTACCAATCTACTCAGATGACTCGTTGAAACAGTTTTGATAGAATTTGGGTGCATTTCCAAAATTGGTCCGCTGAGGGAACAAAATGCGGTGGAAAGTGGCTGTATGTCATTGCAAAGTACACGTGTATATGAATTATCCTGTTTTTTTTTCAGAACGACTTGTAATTGCTCATAATGTTACAAATTATTAAGTTAGTATACTTTTTCATCCGACGGGAAAATCAACAGATGAAATTAAAATATGTCCATATTAAGGAAAAAATACTGTTCATCCAGGACTACACTCTTAAACTTATAATCCAAGTATATTAAACTGATAGAAGAGAAAGATATAAATGATCTGACCGAGTCATGAACAACAAACAGAAAACGATATTTCCTTTATCTTCGAGTCTTTTATCATTTGATTAACTGCAATATCGGTATTACTAAGAAAGAATAAATGTGCATGTACATGCATGGGTTGGGGACAAGAGGGTCTCATTAACAGGCTAACAATCCTTAATTTTCCAAAACAGTTATCAGTAAATTTAAATCCAAGATAACAGCCACAAAGCAAGTAATATACTCTTTCTGATAAGCAGCAAACGGTGCATTTAATTTCCCTTTTACATGCAGTTTTGACAAAGTACTTGAAAGTTTAACAGAACAGAAAACACCAATTGGTTAAAAAACAAAAAAAAAACAAAAAAAAACAAAAAAAAACAAAAAAACAAAGACAAAAACAAGAAAAAAAAAAAAAAAAAAAAAAAAAAAAAAAAAAAGAAGAAAAAACAGTTATCACAAAGTACTTGAAAATTTAACAGAACAGAAAACACCACATGGTAAAAAAAAAAAGTTGACGATCAGCTTAATGGTCAAAACACATTAACAGAAAAAGGTCTATGATTCAGTGGGCCAAGATATTGGATACATTTAACTTTGTCAGACATCCGATCTCTTGTATACTTCCGTCTAAACACCGCTTAGCCTGGGCTAAGTGCATCTAGCCCCCAAAATTGCACTTAGCCTTAAATATAGCATTTTATCAGAAATAGCATATATGCACCACGGTAAACATATTCATAAAATGATAAGGTGGTTAAATTTTTGGAGACTTTGTTAAAGAAAGAAAGAAGATATTATCTATCAAAGAAACTCGTGGCATTCTTCTGTGTAACTCAATGGGTTTATTTTCTTAAATGAAATCAACGGAACGGGCGAAAAAGAACTTCCAGCACCGCACGTCCGTGTCTGTATGTTATTATCTTGTTGCTTGGGTTGGGCGAGTAGATTACTTTATTTTTTATGCACCTGATTTTATCACTAGATTTTATTTTCTGCAGAAATTCAGAATTTTACATGAAATAAAATAAATTTTCCCTTTTTTTATTGCCTATTGATTATTTACATCTTGATCAAATTAAACATGTTTAACAAACATGACAAATAAAATCTAGTAACCACACAGCGGGAAGATAAACATTACATAAGTCTTCTGACATAAATTTAATTAAAATCATGATTTTCTCTTAAAATTATTTTGCATATTAAGAAAACATTATTTTTTGGCTTAACACAAAAGCTTTCACAATAATTCTCACTCATAAATGTTTCGTATCGATGTATTTTACTATTTTTTTTCTGTAACGATATAATACGGAGTTTGGATGAAATTTGTTCAATAATGCATACAATAGTTTAATTTTCTTTATTTTTATTTTAAACTGATTTATATGTTTATTAAAATAAAAATTGTTTGAACTCAATACTTTAACATAATGATAATGATAATTTATCATGGAGTCTATACTTTATATCGGAGACGTATATAAAGTAACTATGTCTAATCAGTGACATATAAAACCAAAAAATATATTGGGATTACGAATATAACTCTTATATGAATTTTGAAAAAAAATATTGAATTTTTAATAGGCTTGCAAAGATGGGACTTCGTGCGTTTATCATTTTTCCCCCATTGATTACTACTATACAGGGTACATATCTTCAAATCAAATTGGAAGCAATTTCTCATTTTCTGATAATTATTTAAATTATATCATTGGAAAGGCAAGGACGTATATTTAGAAGGATATGCATCTCGTGATAATTTAGAAATATATCGCGAGGCGTGAGATTTTGTCACTTTGGCACCCTCCCTTTAAGGTAGTTCGACACTAATACACGGCGCATTCGATTGGCGCATTTGCGAAACACGAGTCGGATGCGGAATTGACTTGATTTTCAAACCGGAATATTCCTGTATTGGCCTATTCACTGTGACGACATAATAGATTGGCATACACTTTCCCGCGAATTAGCTCCCTTTTCCCGTAAATATTGTCTGTTTCGTAAACTATATAAAATATCTCTCTTAATTGAACGGTGACAAATAGATTTTTTCAGCGTAACAGATAGCTTAAGTGTATATCTCTGAAATATTAAAAATAAAAAAAAAATCTATCTGATATTTATTTTATATGAAAGATAAACAATAAGCATGTTATCAGAGGGTGGTAAAGGGTTATTTTCGTGCAACGTTTTTGGTGTTTTATAAATGCGTGTTTTCGTATTTTGAGTTTTTATTCCTCGTGTTTTCGTGTTGGTTTTCTTTCACGTGCCTCGTTTTTGTCCATATTTTGAGCTCGTGATTCGTTTCGGATATTTTATATTTCGTGCGTGTTCATTTTCCTGTTAAAAAAATTGGAACTTGTTACAATTAGAATTGTAACGGTACCGGAAAGTATCACAGAGCAAAATTTCATAGATTTTCAGATAATATGAGGAAGGTGCAACCTTAAAAGCGAGCGAAGAATAAAGGAGAGACCTCAAATAACTGTATTGCTCACAGACCATGACCGACATCTTAAAGACATCAATTTCAGATATCATAATTGCATCAAATTTCTTATTAGGGTCCGATGAAAAACTTCTTTTCCCATTGATGGNTGATCCCGGAATCCCGACTTTATTTTTTCTAAATCCCGAAATCCCGAACTACAAAGAAACTTAAAGACTGATGAAATCCCGATTCCCGGTGAATAAATTTCCCGAAATCCCGGGCTTAAATCATAAAAATCCCGAAATCCCGGGCTTAAAAATATCCAATCCCGACATCCCGAAAAAGGTCCTCCCCCCCACCCTCATTGATGGATATCTTGAATTTTGAGCATGCAGTCCTGATGGACACAAACTTTGAAGGGCTCCCCTAAAGTTAATTGTAATCAAGTTTGGTTCCAATTTGATCAGTGGTTTAAGCCGGGGGTTTAAGACACGAAGTCTTTAAATGAATTTCCATGGCGGAACAAATCTTTAATTTTTTGCCCTGCTGGTGGCCATCTTGGATTGGATGTAGACCTATGCAATGGATAAAAGTATTAAAGGGTACTGGTACCAAAGGACCATTGTGACAAAGTTTTGTTCCTATAGGCCCAGTGGTTTCATTGGAGATTCTTTGAATGAAAAAGGGGAGAGAAGGAGTTTCTCAGAGGTGCCATCCAAAAATATGTTTAAGTTCATATCATAGATATGCACATACAAAAAAATGGCACAATCGGATAATAAGATCTCATGTTATGTTTTTGTTTCTTTGTTTTTTCGACGCTGCCATTGTCCTTGGATTGTTCTTTTTGAACTGACGGTTCGGTTCTCACTTACTCTAAAGATCCGCAGCACCCACACCATATACTGTCATCCAAAGGATTGTATGTCAAATCGAATCCTTGTAATTTGTTTTTTTTTAATTGTACTATATCGGGAGCATGTTTCAACATAATTTTTATCCGACTTTACATACTGGAATTACTGGAAGTAACGGTAAAGGTAAGATATTACTGGTTTTGAAGATGATGTTTGTCTTGTTAGAGAAGTTTTAATTATTTTCATTACCCTTTTCACCCTGAAGTATTTGTTTGCGGATGATATCTCCGATGTAAACGTTTTTACATGCCAAAAGCTGCTAGTATTTCATTTCGAATATTCATATAGTCAGCAATTTCTTATTTTGTAAACAATTGTGTTCATTTTTTTTTTGTGAACATAAAGTGTTTGTATATTTTATTGTATATTATATAAATTGCTCTATTTTTATTTTATTTTACATGCTTTATGTATTTAATGAGAGATGAAAGTTAAATAAAATATTCAATTTAGGGGATAACCGTTTTATTCTGAGGGGGTCTGACATTTTTTTTTACTGTTTTGAAATAGACATTCAGTCCCAAATAAAAGTTAAAAACAAATACTCTTGCATACACCTTCTTGCAACCAGACTCTACGTAGAGTATGGTAAAAGTTTGAAAATAAATATTAATTCCCTTAAGTGTTTGAAAAAAAAATCTGACTCTTAAATTTTCAGAAATAAGGCACCGGTCATTTAACTTGAAAGCCTGGGGACTATGATTTTTTCCCAAAAATATTTGAAGCTGTTTTTATGCTAAAAAAATGTTTGGCTGCAATAACAATGAAAAAAAATCTGAAGGGGCTTTCTGCCCCAAAATACAATGCTTTTGATAAAAAATATATTTTGTTGAAAAGTTAAAAAAAAAAAATACATTTTCTGTTAAGAAAAACCATTCTCCCCCCTTCAAGTTAAAGGGTTGATCCCGAAATATTCTGGCTCATTGCCAAACGACAAACAGATTTGCCAGAACCCCCACGTTCTGCAATATCTCATTTTGTTTTTTTTAACCAGGTGAGTTAAAACACAGAACGGAAATTGAATTCATTGTATCCGAATAACGTATTATTTTATTGCCGCGGTCAAGGAAGTGGCAAAACTTTTAATGTAATGAAGTCAAGATTAACACCCCAAGCTTACACACTGTGTTAGATTCATCGATGTCATATATTGTAGACATATCAGACATGAAAATATGACAAATGTATACAATGTTGTCTTTGTACGATGGTTAGTCAGTGAAAGGTTGAGAGCGTGGGAGTTTAAATTCTAATGTCGGTAGATTGAAAGTTTTGCCACTTGCTTGACCGCAGCAATACATGGGTTGCGCATTGTTTCCAATCCGGATTTGACTCGTCATTTAGACGAGGTCATCTGGGGTCAACCGGAGGAAAAATGACGTAATCCAACGTTGGAGCAAGGGACAGATATTTTCTACCAACGAATCTTACGTTGTTATTCAACATATGGGTAAAAAATTGTTTTCAACTAACAAAGAAATCCACGAGGAACATTTCCAACCCACAAAAAACGAAACTTGAATGGAGATGAAGAAATTACTATCTTCGTCTATCAGCGTCTTGGAACCAGTTTTGTACCAGATTACTCCTTGTTTGGCTAAAATAATGAGCAATCCCGCAAATGCGCATTCGGTGTATATTGGCAATGGCGATGTGTGAGACCTAACAAGTCTGTTCAAGTCTCCTAAATACACTCATCCATTCAGTGAAAAAGATTCAAATTTACACTCAATCTTACTCATAATTCACGATCTCAACATGACATTTCATTTATCACAAGCTGTCATCTCAGAATGTATTGCAATCTCAACAGCACTTCAGTTCTTTGATTTTATGCAGTTGTCGGTCCTTGAAGTGTAGGTGTACTGTGCATTTCCGGGGTAGCAGACGCTTTGACAATTTTCACAATCATTTGAGCATTATGATGTTTTAAAGTGTAATGCCATTTAATTTGAAAGATTTCAGTCAAATATACACGATTATGGGAGCGTTAAAAGTAAGGAAAGCGATATCCTAATTTCAAGGTAAGACATTTTATCATGAATAGCCTAGTAATTTCACCTTTGAGTTCACTCGAGGTGTTAGATGGACATATTTTTGATAAATGATTGCATGCATGTGTGTTTCCGAATGCATTTTTTGGATAGCTTTATAGCAACTTAACGACATCAGTCATCATCGGAGATCTTCGTTCGCCGTTTTTGTTGATTTAATTTATGCTAATTTTAATGTTTGTATATCGTTTCTCATGTAGTAGGCTTTATTTAGAACAAAAGTCAATTGAAAGAGAAAAGTGACACTTGAAATAAGCAAACCGATCGACTGATTGAAATGACATTGACATTTTTTAAATGATCGGGACGAACGCATATTTAACATGTTCTAAAAAACACTAAGGATTATGGGAACCGGGTCGCCATGTTGGATGAAAAGTCACGCGAGAGTCGGCGATGTTTGACGAAAGATTTGAACAGTGTCAAATGGTATCTATTTATAGCTATGATCTATTTATAGCTAGGCCTATTTCAAAAAGATTATTTTTTACCACATTTCTACCATAAAGAGCGAGCTTCGCTCGCTTATTAAGAGTTTTCAGGTAAAAAAGCTTTAGATAAGAAGCATTGATTACCATAAATGATAATGAATTGTCAAGTTTTCGGCGAACTATGAGCAGCAATTTTCCGTGTTTCGTGATTTGCCATTTTTATCACTCGTGTTTCGTTTTCGGCAATTTTTAGGCACGTTCTTTCGTGTTGGCGACCCCCCTTATCACAGTTCCATATATATTCTTTGTAAATATTGCTGAAAAATACTGAATTTGTCCTTATTTTCAAAGCCAGATAACGGGAAAAAAAGGGGTACTGCTAAAGTGAGAAACGAAATCGAAACGAAACGAAATATGACGAAACGAAACGAAATGCAGCGAAACGAAACGAAATGGAAAAAAAAAAACGAAATACAACGAAACGAAACGAAATACGACGAACCGAAACGAAATATAACGAAACACGTGAAGTGTTATTAAACAAAAGGAAATAAAGAATAAAAATGAATTGATTTGGCGGACCATAGATTGTCCGCTACTAAAATAAATAAATAAATAAAAAGAAAAATTTTAAAAATAATGATAAAAAAAAAACAGCACAAGAATCATAACACAAGGACCATAAAAGTTACAGTTCCGCAACTATAAAAAAAATCATCAAAATGAATATAATTGCTAGGATTCTGCAGTTACAAGAAACGGGCCTAAAATAAGACCGGAATGATAGAGGAAATGCACGTTTTCAACATTTAGTGACATCATGTGATAAAAAACGATATATTCTGCTATATTTTTGTCCTATAAGTTCAGTGTGAGGAAAAAGTGAATGTTGAAATCGTTTGGCTGTTTTATAAAAGTGTGATGTGTATAGTTGAATTCTAAAAGACTTTGTCCCTCCTTCAGCGTTGAGTCGGTAAAAATCACTTTTATTGTTGTTCTTCATCTTGAACTTGTCACCATAAAGCCTTCAACAATGATCTATACTCATACCTCAAAGCAAGTTCAAGACGGACCCTAGCACCTGATTGAGCGAAATTCATCGCTATAATGTCGAGTAGAGCTTCATCCGTGTATCCTTCTTGTCATTGATGGGTGATAGTCAACAAGCATAAACGTTACTGGCAAAGAGCTCTTACAACTGTTGTCACCTATTGCCAGACAAAAAGACTCACAGAAGACAATTACATCAAATAAACAACCACATGGCACGCCTCCAGACAATTGCAAGAAAACTTGGCATAATAAAAAAAAACAGTGAGATGTTGGCACTATAAACAGAATGTTCAGAATAACATTTGGAAATAACAAAATAAAATGCCAAAATTTGAAAGCAAATGTATGATAGTATATCCATATCGGATATTCTCGCAAGAACAAGTACACCATAAATGAAATTTATAGAGATCATACATCTCTCGAAGCGGGGAATCTTTTTACGTACTCCACACTACATGAAAGACGAACTCCAGTCTTAAAAAGTTGTATTATATAAAAAAACCTTTCAAACACCAATATCGAGGTCTATCGGTAATTTGTATGAATTCCTTTGATCTACAGAGACTGATATTCTCAGTATCACCGAAATAGAGTATATCAGGTCATTGTGAAGATAAAGTATGTATCAAAAACAAAATGTCAATATATTCCATATGTACATAAAATAAAAGGGACAACAGGAAACACCTACAATGGCTGAAAATTATAATTACATGCCACAATTTACTAGGGAACTACACAGGAAAAACACAACAAAGAAAAAAGACAAATGTAAACAACGATAGGAACTCGGGACAGCAGGACGTGGTACCTGCATTATCAAAAGCCAGAGTATGATTAAATCGCATCAATTTCACAAAGAATTTGTTTTACGTGGTTTATATTTATTTCAATGGGTCAGGAATCAAGTCACTCCTTCTCTCTGGTATTTGAGGTGATCTTTCCCGCCTTCAACTACACAAGAGTTCCTATGGTGAATGTCCCGTATTGGAACCAACATAGTCACAAAAGTAATTTGGTGGTATTCTTCAAACAGTTATTTATTCTATGTACAAATGACTTACTACCGAAGTTACTGTGAATCTACAAATTTAGAAAAATGGTTATTTAAATGATCCATGTACTAGCAATCAGCTACACTAAGATAGCATAAAGGGCAAATATTGATTTGTTTTTAGACAATTAGCAATAAATTCCGCTCAAACTGCATGGTGCCATGGGCCGTCTTGTACTTACTATGAGTGTGAATAAAGCTAATCGTTGAAGGCCTCATGGTCACTTCAAGATCAAGAACAACAATAAAACAACAATAAAAGTGTTGTTCCACCGCTTGGTTCTTCAGCTAGTGTTTATTTGTAGAGATTTTTTCTCATGGCCATTTACTCCATATCCTTTGATTGTTTATTTATATATTTCTACGGAACGACTATTATAGTCTGAGCCTAATTGTTATATCATGATCTTCGATAATCGATTTATTCTATTACCAAACAGTGTCGATATTATCTAGGATGGTGACTAGCTGTTGATTTAAAATATATATATCACAGCTAGTATTGTTGGAATACATTCAGTGATCCAAACAGAAATGTAATGGTTCGATTAATTTGCATTTGATTGTCTAATTAAACATCCAAGATTAGTCCTTTTTAGGCATGATGACAATTTCTCACATGTCTTGATAGTGTTTATATTCAAATACTACAAGTGGTTGTTATGTGAAATGGGAACATTATGTGAATCTTTGTGGAAACATAAGACCCTTTTCTCTTCAGTTTAGACAACTGGCACAAAATTTCATCACAGCAGCAATTGGACAGGTAACTAAATAAAATTGCATCAAGCAAACACACACATCCTATGCTGCAGGGGGACAACCATCAGAAAACTGAAATATGTCTATCATTTAAACATGATCATAATTTAAAAATTTGTTTTATTTTATCTTTTTTATCATCTGATTTGCTTACTAGTATCATAGTTTCATTCCACTTCGAGACTTGGTGTTAAGAGTCAGATGCTCGCAAAAGCTAATCATTTGTTCTATTTTCACATCTTATTAACGTCTCTGTTCCTTTATACTTCTTAATTTCTTTTCAGTTTGTCGTATTTTGTTTGTTTCGTATCATTACTTTTCATTTCGATTCGTTTCGTTTTATTTCGTTTCGTTTCGTTGCATTTCGTTTCTTCATTTTTTTCACTTCGTTTCGTTTCGCTACATTTCGTTTCGTTTCGTTGTATTCAAGTTCGTTTCGTTTCGTTTTGATTTCGTTTCTCACTTTAGCAGTACCCCGGGAAAAGATGATCGGTGACATATTATTTTTTGAATATATACAAAATATCTTAAAAGAAAAAAATTCTGTCTGAAATTTTTATTAGGATCGAACTACCTTAAAGCCTTAAAACAACGGAAATATAATAACGATGGTCACAAAAATTGTTCTGCGAGTAAAGTAGATGTTAAACTTCAGGAAAATATTAAATCTGTGAAATTATTTGCATTACTTTTAAAGCTTTTAGTTCAAAATCTAAATATACGTCCTTAGGAAAGGTGAAAAAACTACTTTTTGAATATAACTCTTATAGATCTAATATTGAAATATTAATGCATTTCTGATAATTGAACATTTTATATGACATTTCCATATAAAAATGTTATCAAGCGACAGCTTTATCTGACGGGTGCACAGCTGGATACATGAAGCGCTATGTGCTACGGTCCACCCTTTTACATGACAATAAAACTACTGGTCCGAGTTGCTTGGTCCGACCGGACTTTGGTCCGAGTTGTCATGTACTACTTTGCGTAGACCAATCAGAACGCGGTTGATACCGCCAGAGTCAGTGTTTTGAAATGGCACAGTACATAATAAAAGATTTCGTAAGGTCTGTCGACGAACATGTTTATCCACAGTATGACCTATTTCTTAAGAAGTTTGAATATGTTAATGGATACAAAGAAGTAAGCTTTACAGATGCTAAGGTAGACTTTGAACAAATAACGCCTTTTTGTGTCCACATTAAAGAGGTTTTCAAAAATGGTATGAATTGTTTGAAGAAGTACAGTGAAAATGGGATAGAAGGTGTACCAGACTGTTTTAAGGAAAGCTTGAAATGTCTAGAGGAATTTCTAGAGAGTAAAGGTAAGGCTGGCAACGTTGATATGTTGGGGGGGGGGGG
>MJUU01021461.1:64603-80682 GCA_002080025.1 Modiolus philippinarum
TAAGCTTTCAGTAGTATGTCAACGGATTTTTTGTAGCTCTTACTGTTTCGGAGCTACAAGGGGTCAAAGGGGCCAAAATTGCAATTTTTCTAAATGTGTCATATCTTTATTTTTCATCAGATTTCGATGGATTTTTTCTTTGAATTTCTATGGATGTAAAGTTTTAGTTGATAGTACATATTTTGCATAGCTCTTACGGTTTTTTATCAGTAAGTAATCAAAAGGGTTTTTTCCCTATTTTGTTTCTAGCTAATAACTGTGTCTAGCTTCTTTTTGTGTCCATCTAATTATTGTGTCAAGCTCTTTACTGTGTCCACATTCACTTTAAACTACTTTTGTTGAAATTTCAGTGGTCGACATGCTGCGGTCGTATCATGCTGCGCTCGGCGTAGCCCTTTATTCTAAATATGTCAAATCTTTATTTTTCATCGGATTTCGATGGGATTTTTTTCTTTGGATTCCTCTTGATCTAAGCTGTCAGTGATATATCAATGGATTTTTTGTAGGTCTTACCGTTTTTGAGCTACAAGGGGTCAAAGGGGCGAAAAATGCAATTTTTCTAAATATGTCGAATCTTTATTTTTCATCGGATTTCAAATGGATTTTTTTCTTTGGATTCCTCTTGAGCTAAGCTTTCAGTAATATGTCAACGGATTTTTTGTAGGTCTTACCGTTTCTGAGCTACAAGGGGTCAAAGGGGCCAAAATTGCAATTTTTCTAAATGTGTCATATCTTTATTTTTCATCAGATTTCGATGGATTTTTTCTTTGAATTTCCATGGATGTAAAGTTTTAGTTGATAGTACATATTTTGCATAGCTCTTACGGTTTTTTATCAGTAAGTAATCAAAAGAGTTTTTTCCCTATTTTGTTTCTAGCTAATAACTGTGTCTAGCTTCTTTTTGTGTCCATCTAATTATTGTGTCAAGCTCTTTACTGTGTCCACATTCACTTTAAACTACCTTTGTTGAAATTTCAGTGGTCGACATGCTGCGGTCTTATCATGCTGCGCTCGGAGTAGCCCTTTATTGGGGTTTCAGGTAGCCATACATGGACGTAGGCGACTTACCCATGTATTGTCAGGGGGGGGTATTGGTGTGCGATCCGCTACTCCTCCTATACCAATGAATGGAATTTGATGAAACTTTCAGAGAATCTTTATAACATGATGCTATTGTGCACCTCCTATTTTAAATTTTGATCTGATAAGTTTTTTTGGTTTCAGAGAGCCATACATGGACTTACCCATGTATTGTCATGGGGGTTGTACTGGTGTGCGATCCGCTTCTCTTCCTAAAACAATGAATGGAATTTGATGGAACTTTCAGAGAATCTATATAAAATGATGCCATTGTGCACCTCCTATTTTAATTTTTCATCTGATCAGTTTTTATGCCCCCACGACGATAAGTTGGGGGGCATATTGTTTTACCCTCGTCCGTCCGTCCCTCTTCCGTCCGTCCGTCCGAGGGGGTACATGGTTTGTCCGCGCAACTCCTCCTACAGTTTAAATGCTAGGAAGTTTTTATTTTGCAGAGCATTTGTACCTATATTGAAGATGTGCATGTCGTAAGGATTTTCATTTTGGTTAATTTTTGTCAAAAATATACATTGTTGAACTTAGTCATTTTTGGGGTGATTTTGTAATAGAGGGTACATAGATTGTCCACGCAACTCCTCCTACAGTTTTGATGGTGGGAAGTTTTTATTTTGCAGATCATTTGTACCTATATTGAAGATGTGCAAGTGGGAAGGATTTTGATTTTGATGCATTTTTGGGAAAAAAATACACATTGTTGAACTTAGTCATTTATTGGATGAATTATTAATACAGGGTACACAGATCGTCCGAGCAATTCCTCCTAGAGTTTTGAGGCTAGGAAGCTTCAATTTTGCAGTTCATTTGTACCTATAGTGAAGATGTGCATGTGGTATATATTTTAATTTTGTTTCATTTTTTTTTTCCCAAAATATACATTGCTCAACTTTCAATTTTTTGGTGATTTAGTAATAGAGGGTGTATAGTTAATCTGTGCAACCTAGAATAACATGTGTTTAGCGGGGGCATCATATGTGTCTTACAGACACAAATATTACTAAAAAATCCCAATTTGATTCAACCTTGCGCGGGGGCATGTCATCCTCTAGTTTGGGTTTCAGATAGCCATACATGGACTTGCCCATGTATTGTCATGGGGGGTTGGGGGTTGGGTACTGGGGTGCGATCCACTACTCCTCCTATACCAATGAATGGAATTTGATGAAACTTTCAGAGAATCTTAATAACATGATGCCATTGTGCACCTCCAAAAATTTTTGCTGTCGTATAATGGTATGGTGCTGTCGTTGTCGTCGTCGTCTGTAGACACTTTTGTTTTTGGTCAATAACTTTAGTTCTACTTGATCAATCCTCATGAAATTTTAACACAATGTTCCTTGGCACAAAAGGAAGGCTTGGCTAAGTTTTGGTCATTGTGGCCCCACCCGTTTTAAGAAAAGGGGCCAAAAAGGGTTAAATTTTTTGTTTTCACATATTTTACTGTTTATCGGATTTTGATGGGGTTTCTTTCAGTGTGCTCCTGAGGAAATTTTCAATCAGCAGTATGGCAACAGATTTCATATGGCATATACTGTTCACGAGATACTAGTAAATGGGGCCCAAAAGGGGCGAATTTCCAAAATTAATTTTTTTTATTTTTAGTCCGATTTTGATGCAGTTTTTTGCAATGGATTCCTGATGAAAAATTAACATACTAGTAGTGCTGCACCATCAGATTTTTGATGACTTGTTTCTTTTCCAAGCTATGAGGGGCCAAATGGGGCAAAAATTACAAACATGCAGATTACCTAAAATTTTTATTTTTCATCAGATTTCGATGGGATTTTTTTCTTTGGATTCCTCTTGATATAAGCCTAAGTATGATGTCAATGGATTTGGCGTAGCTCTTACCATTTCTGAGCTATTAAGGGTCAAAGAGGAATCAGAAGGAGTCATAAGGGCTAATTTTTATTTTCACTAGATTGTGTCCAGCTAATTACTGGGTCAATCACCAGTCAGGGGCATCATCAAAAACAGTTATAAATTTTATAACCATTTTCAGTTATTTTCATTTTCAATAAGTAATGGAAAATGGTTATTTTTGAATTTCCTTTGATCTTTAAATCCTTTTCAGGGGCTTTGGCTACAGAGCTGCCGGGCGCGTCCCCAGGTGGTGGATAGGGGAATGCCCTGTCTTTGCGGGGTAGTCAGGTCATAATACGGAAAGCCTGACCGCGAACCATTGTAGCCAAACTGTGTGGAGAAACGCCACGCTCCATGCAGTATAAAGACCCCTTCTATATTTCTCTAAAGAGAGCAGACGCACTGGGTGTCGTATAGAAGGCTGAATTTCCTGCCCCTGCCCATTTCTCCCCTTTTCCAGTGGCAATCGAAAGTCGTTGCCCCGGTTGTCCCTTCCACCTTTGTTTCTTTCTTCTTTTACTTACAATTTGTTTTGAATTGATTAACTTGTTCTCGTCCTGATATAGCTGAAATATTGCTCATTGGACGTTAAACTCTAACTAATCAATCAATCAATCTTTAAATCCTGATTGTGGCCATAATAAATTTTTCTCATTTGTGTTGGTATTTTTCTTTGATAAATTAACATTTCCTTTATAATTTGAAACCATAACATCTGATACGCACCATCAGGAACATGGTACGCAAGTTGGTCAAAGTCAAGCCCCTAAGGGACTTTAAATGCCAATTAAATGTTCATTATCTAATATAAGCAGTTCATTGATAATTAAGATGTTTTACTTCATCAATATCTTTAGAAATTTACATAAATCATGTGGTTTTGTTGTTCAAGTTTCTTGATTCAGATCTTGATGAAAATTTGACATGTTGTAGAAGAAATAACCAATTTTAGTTATTTTTGCAATTTTCCCTAAGGGAGATAATTCAAAAATGGAAAAATCTAACCAATAAAGGTTATTAAATTTATAACTGTTTTTGATGATGCCCCTGACTGATCACCTTATTTTGTCCATCTAATTATTGTGTCCATACTCACTTTATACATGTATTACACTTGTTCAAATTTCAGTGGTTGACATGCTGCGGTCGTATCATGCTGCACTGGGCGTAGCCCTTTATTTCATTATGCTTTGTGTGTAATTTTTGTGCTTCACAAGCTTACATTTGCATTTTGTATTATGCTTTGCTTTAGCTTTAACTATGTTCATTATGTTATTTTTTATTTGAATGACCTGCATAGATATTATCATACATCACTGATTGAATAAGCTAATTTACTTTATTTTCTGTATTTGTCACTCACAAATAGAATACCAAAGAAACAAGTTAATAATCAACAGAATTATTATATATAGAATATATGATTTAATACATAGTGAGTGTTTCATATTATTTTGGCTATTTTTCTAAAACATGCTAGAGTTATCTTTCTTTGTATTGATTTATTGTATTTATATTGCAGGGTCATTTTCTATTTACTTATTATTTGTTGGATCATCTTATCAACTCAAATAAACCTACGTAAACTGAGGTGCAGTCCATTATTATTCAATATGGCCAAGATCCACCCGGTTATATTTTCCAATAATTCCTTTTTTTCCAGATTTTTGACATGTTTTTGACTTTGTCATTTTAGCTCAATGGAAACCAAATAGTGACCACTTGGTAACCACTACCTCTCCCAAACCAGTGATTGGAATTTCATTGAACTTGTGCAGGAGCTTATTTAAATATTGCAGATGTCCACTATGTATTTTATTTTCCAATATGTATTTTTTCCAGATATTTAAGAAATTCAGGAAGGGTTGGGGGCGGGGGTATCTGTGGCCCACTAGGACACAGTTACTCTAGTTGTTTTTTTTTTTTTTCAGACAGACATCTTAAGTGTTTAGTTCCCTTTATGGATGAGGCTAGGCAAAAAAGTATACCGGCCAAAATGAGAGAACCAATTTACACATTTTTGTTGGCAGAACATTTGTTTTCACCGCTTATTCCTGGACATACATACTATTTAGACAGAAATCACTTCCCGAATGATATTGTTTCCTGCCCTGGAGAATGTGGTGTCAGATGCAATTCTCATTTTGAAAAACCAACAGGAATTGGTGAGCAACATAACATATATACATGAATATAATGATTTGTTATAATTGAGGTGTTCTAAGCAGTTCTATATTGTTGCTCTGGGTGTAGACAGACATGGCCAGACAGACATACCTACAGATGGCACATCAAGGTTTTTACTACGTCCATTGTGGTCGTGTTTTATAGTTCTCCTCAACAATGTTGGGGGGGGGGGGGACAATTGGAATACCCCTGGCGTCCTCGTCCGAGTCCGCATTTTGGTATATATTTTGGTAACTATGCAGGGTAGGCCTAAGGGTCATCAAACTTTGCATGCAGGTGCATCTTGGGCTATCTCACAGCCTCAAAGAAAATTGGGTCTCTCTGACCTGTATTTTCTGCTTGAGTGGCTTTCATTTAAATTTACATCCAAGTTCATATCTCAGATGCTCAGTAACTATACATACATGACATGAACATCTAACTGTGCATACATGTGCATTCTTCTCTGATGGTAGGTCAGCATCCAGGCAAAATAAGGTCACTTTGACCTACATTTTCCGCTTGAGTGACTTACATTCAAGTTTACGTCCGAGTTCAGATCTCATTCACTATACATGGTAGGATCATCTGGTCTTGCACATGCATGCATCTCTGATGGTAAGTCAGCATCCTGGCAAAATTAGGTCACTTTTGACCTATATTTTCCGCTTGACTGACTTACATTCAAGTTTACGTCCGAGTTCAGATCTCGGTCACTGTACATTGAAGGATCATCTAACCTTGTACATGCATGCATCTCTGATGGTAGGTCAGCATCCAGGTAAAGTTAGGTCACTTTGACTTACATTTCCGCTTGATCGACTTACAAGCGGAACTTGTAAGTCGATCGGACATAAACTCAAGTTTATGTCCGAGTTCAGATCTCGGTCACTGTACATGTTACAATCATCTAACCTTGCCCATGCATGCATTTCTGATGGTAGGTCAGCATCCAGGAAAAATTTAGTCACTTTGACTTACATTTTCCACATGAGTGACTTACATTAAAGTTTATGTCCAAGTTCAGATCTCGGTCACTGTACTCAGTACATGGTATGATCATCTAACCTTGCACATGCATGCATCTCTAATGGTAGGTCAGCATCCAGGCTAAATTGGGTCACTTTGACCTACATTTTCAGCTTTAGTGACTTACATTAAGTTCATGTCGGGATCAGATCTCAGCTACTGTCCATGGTAGGATCATCTTGTATGTGCATGTGAATGTGCATGCATCTGTGATGGTAGCTCAGCATTCAGACAAAATTAGGTCACTTAAACCAACAATTTGCACATGAATGAATTACATTTATGTATACATCCGAGTTCATAGCTCAGTAATTGTACATTGTTGGTTCAGGTAACCTTGCATATGCTGCAATTTTGATAGTATTGTGGCATCCAGGCAAAATTTGGTTGCAGTGACAACGTGCCACAACGAGGCGAACCTTTGTTATCATTGATTACCTATGTTTTCTTACTGCAATCTATTTCCACACGAGTTTACCGTTGCAGAACACTGCATGTAATGAACAACATGATATGTGGTGGATCGTAGTGGAAATGGTTGTGGAAATCCTTGTTGAAAACACCACATTTGCCTAGAGGATTGTCTAGTGATAATGGATAACAGGAAACACCACCTACAATGGCTGAAAATTATAATCACATGCAACAATTTGCAAGGGAACTACACAAGAAAAACATGTATTAGACAAAAGACAAACGTAGGTTCCTCACTGTGTTGAAGACCGTACGGTGTTGTAGTGAGGTTCTTTCACTTGAGTTATGGGACTTTATCGACTTTACTGCGGCGGCGGGGGACATAGCTACGTGTAGCAATCTTGTTTCACTTGTAAAACATTCTGGTCTCGACTATGGATTAAAACATTTTACAGAAACAAAATGCGTTTAAAACTTTAAAGCTTTAAAAAAAATTAATTAAAGATTTAGTGTGAGTCCTTCTAAAGAACATTCTTCGTATTCCTGCATTCATTTCATACGTGAAATTTTCAAGATTTTTTAGAATTCGTAATTGAAAGTGAATCAAGCAGCACTGACAGGTGAACGTCTAAAAATAGAATCAGTGACAGAATAGAATTTGCAAATTTACACAATTTTTATGAACCAAATTAATCTTTTTTATACTGTATGTTTTCTTTATTTCCTTCTTAATCTTTTAGACCATTTCTATTCTATTCTTTGGTATAAAAAAGCAGCAATTTTATTTACATGTGGATCAGTCTATTGTCAGTAGAATCTACCGAGATTTTCATGCCGATTTTCCCAAGTTATCAGTCAGGGGACAGACTGGAGTAAGTCTTATTATTTTAGACCTCTTCAAGTCTGGATATATAGGTTTTGTTGAGCAATTTTGACCGGAACAAGTCTAAAATTGATCAGACTTGTACAAGTCTAAGAGAAATTAACCATTTTAATGTTTTTTGTGCTTAATGGGTACTAAAAGAGTATTTTCAATTATCCTTCATATTGTTTATCATTGAAAGACAATCATGACTAGTGCCTTGTAATTTAAAACAAAAAGCTATACCAATCTGCAAAAGCAGTGGGTTTATATTGATAATTATGTTATCTTTGATAACAATCTTTAATTGATTGTACACCTGCTGTCCTAATTTTGCCCCACTAACCAATAATTTTCTGATAAAAATGGAAAATTAAACTTCCATGTAATTCCAATTAGGTCTGGACGCCCCACCTCTAAATACTGATGCTTGGCTCATTAAAATGGTCAATTTAGCAAATATTAGACTTATCCAAGCCTAATTATCCATAAAATTTGAAACACCTGTGCAACAGGAAATAAACATTGGACTTCATCAGGTCTAAAAATTTTAGACTTCAACAGGTCTATTCATTCAATGTTAAGAAAATTAAAAGACTCAAGTAAGTCTAAAACTCTGCAGACTTGTACCATTCCGTCCCCTGACTGGTTATTTCAAAAACAAATTTATTTTTTACTTTTAATTACTACAGTACAAACAGAGGCATTCAGTTGAAAATCACTCAAATCCGACGTCGGTGAATTGTGTGTGAAACGGGGTGAATGTCCGACAACAAACCCGACATTCACCGACATTCACGGATGTCCGAGAAACTGATAAACAGAGGATTAACTCACCTGCTGTTGTTAATTGTACTTGTCAACATTTATCTACTTGTGTAAACGAAGTAATTATCTCTAAGTGCAGTTAATTATTTTGGAAAAGCTTGCTTTTCATATTTCAATAGTCGGAAGATCGAGAGGATATTTAAAAAAAAATATTAGATCTATGCGTATGGCAGAAAAAAAACAACTTATAATTGTGTTGTCATCGTGAATTAGTGACTGTCAGAACTCAAAGTTGTTAAAAGATCATATTATACAAAATAATTTGTTACTTATCAAATAATTTGCACGAATATCAGCCTTAAAATTGCGTAATTTGGTTTTGTTAGGTCAAGGTTAATCTTAGTGAGTGACGACCTATAAATAGCACGCTATTAATAACTTTGAATAAAAAAAAAATCACATGAAGAAAATCAATATTCACATATTCTTGCAGGGAATATTTCAGTGAATATTCAGTTCCAAGAATGTACTTAACATTCCATAAAAGCATTTTTTATTTTTTAACACGATGTCACATATCGGGGTCACATATCCTTTGGCTCCTATTTTTGTCACAAACAATACGTGCGAGCCTATTTTTAAGGGGAATCCGCTAAACTGTATTTTGATTGGTCATAAAAATAGAAATTCCATGCTTCAATTTCGTGCAACCCGAACATTCTAGCATGTCAGTATGAGAATCTACGGAGGCTTACGTTTTGAAATTAGACGTGTTTTAACCCACTTTTCTCGGTCAAATGGAAATTGAGGAGATATTTTTACATAGGTGTATGTTTCGTCGAAGCCATCCAATTGTCTTTTTTTTTATTTGTGGCATTGATTAATACGTTCGGAAATACGATTTTGAAAGGGAAGTCACATGAAACCCGGTTGTCATTGAGTTTATTTTTTCCTCTTGATACTACAAATGTATTAGCCTAAAACTTTTGAAGAGACAATTAGGACACTAAAACTCC
Organism: Modiolus philippinarum; assembly: GCA_002080025.1. Classification (NCBI taxonomy): domain Eukaryota; kingdom Metazoa; phylum Mollusca; class Bivalvia; order Mytilida; family Modiolidae; genus Modiolus; species Modiolus philippinarum. The sequence continues at coordinate 73,820 of MJUU01021461.1, forward strand.
GACAATTCTGGTGGAAGTCCGACTTTCACCGGCATTTATTAGTTGACCCAACATCAAAGAAAATTGCCGACGATTTTTTGGGTGAAAATTTTCCGACAATTTTGCCGGACAAACACCGACAAAACCTGTGAATTCCGGGGTGACAAGGGTGAAAATTGTCGGACCAGAGTGATTTTTAACTGAATGCCTCTGTTTGTACTGTACCTTTAGAAAAAATATAATTTCTATTTAAAATTGATTGATGAGATGTCAATGACTTGCTAATTATTGTCTGTGATTACCGGCAAAAGATCAAAGCAACACAGGTAATAAATTTCGCGGTGTTGGGAGGATTTTCATTTTCAGGGCAATAAACGACACGCTAATCCGTGTGATTCCTCCAAGGAAACACCGAGGATTTTTCGGTGAAAATTGGTGTTTAGCAGTGTCCCACCAGGAAAATACTCGGTGTTGAGAGAGAGAGAATCAGTTTGCGTTGAGCTAACTGTACAATATTTGATGACCCTTATCCATTGACCTCTAGGTCACACTTGGAGTGCACTAGAGATGCTAAATTATTAATCTCCTACTCATATTATTAATATTTAATAATTTGAGTAGGAGAATAATACTGACCCCCTAAGATTAAGACTGACCCGCCAAGATTAATAATTGACCCTCTGAAATTAAGAGTGACCCATCAATATTAATAATTTGACACTCCAAAATTATCCATTCTAAGAAGGTAAGTATGTTTATCTCAGTGGGTCAGTATTAATCTTGGCAGGTCAGTCTTAATCTACCGGGATTAGTATTATTCTCCTACTCAAATTATTAAAAGTTAATAATATGAGTAGGAGATTAATAATTTGACATCTCTAGTGGTGGGGCCCACAGAGATGGATACCATCTCACTGATGTCTAGTTATTACTTTTTCTCATGCAATCCATATCTTCTAAATATTCCTCCACTTTTTAGGAGAACCTGTATTGATATAATCCTAATGCAGTCAGATGAACAGAGTACTGATAACAGTGATAGACAGAAACACAATGAGTTAATTATAAATGTATAAAAAGGGGGATGTGAAATAGTTTTCTTAATAATGTTTGCATAATGATCATGATGATTGGAGGGGTTCTTTTGGGTGACTTCTATGTTTGTATCCAATTACAATTATCAGTTGTTGTGATTTTACTGATATCAGAATTTATTACTACATATTAATTTGTCAGAAGCACATTAATAATTGTTCAATATGTGCAGATGTTTCTTCTAACACATCTTTTTTTTTTTAGGTAATGAACATGTTTGGCATGGTTTTCCAGATATCTGGATAGATAAAAAAGTACCAGTGACAGTTTCATTAGAAGAGCTGGAGATTGATGATTCTGAAGAAACATATTCCCCGTCAAAGCGAACAAGGTTTGAAAAAGATGATTTAGCTATAGAAGTTAAACAGCCACATGACAATTTAAAGTTACCTGGAACAGTGTCTCAGACAGTGGCACAATCAATTGTAAATTCTTTTATTCAGTCCAAAAATGGTATTGTGCCTACATTATGTTCATCATTTGGATATTTAATGATTTATATGTATGATAGTGTAAATGATATATTTCTTATGAGCTCAGCTGAATTTCCATTAAAATTATTTTCAGCCTCTACTCAAAATTTTGTTGATAATCATGTAATTTATTTATGGATGCTATTAAACTATGGAATTTGTGAAAAAAAGCCAACCGATAAGGTTATCCAATACTGTAAGGAAAACAATCTTCTTTCGGGATTTCCTGGGAAGGTTAAAGATAAAATTGACATTTACAGGAAGAATTTAAGCCAAAACTTGTCTTCTTTCCCTCGTGTGAAGGGAGAAAAAGAGACAGAAATTGCCCCAAAAAGGCTACCATATAACTAGTTAATTAGCTTAGATACATTGCATGGCCTGTGTTTGATCGTTTTTGACGTTAAGTTTGTGTCTTCACATTCACCTGTTTTCGTAATCTTCAATGCCAACACACAACACTGTGGTGATAGGCTATAATGTTTGTGCAGGTAAACTATACCCCCATGAGGTTTTAGTTTTTTTAGGAGTTTTTGTTGAAGAATCTTTCTGTACAGCATGGGGCAGAATGAAGTGTATATTTATATATATAATTATGTGACAGAATTTCAGCTGTGTCAACCTTTTCAACCTTATTCCAATAATAGTCTGCTCCAATTAACATTGAAATTTAAAATTTCTATCCATTACATACTTGATGTGCTAATTTCAGTCCTTGTTAATAGCATAGGGTAAGGCAGATGCCTTCAAGTTAATAGTGTTGTCTAGTGGTTTGGTGATAGTAGGCACAATAAGGTCTTCCATTAGAATCTTTTTACCAGTTTCAGTTTCAAGATTTATAATTGTCTTATCTAAATTCAGTACATTTCTATTTGTGTCCCCAAAATTTTTTCAGGTTTTTAGCTCACCTGGCTATGCCTGGGTGAGCTTTTGCTTTCACTTGCCGTCTGGCATCCATCCGTCTGTCCGTCGTAAACTTTTCTTAAAAAATCTTCTCCTCTGAAACCACTGGGCCAATTTAATCCAAACTTGGCCTTGGTCATCACCAGGGTATGTAGTTTAAAATATGTGTTCGGTTAGACAACAACCAAACAACATGGCTGCTGTTACTAACAATAGAACATGGGGTGTAAATTGATGTTTTTGGCAAATAACTCAAAAACTGTTGCAGATATCAAAAATCTGATAGTGTATATTGTTCAGAAAGCCGAGATCTATCTGCTCTGCAATTTGAAGAAAATTGGAAAACCTGTCTCAGAGTTATAGCCCTTTTTCCATAAATTTTTCAAATTTTATGCATTTTTATGGCCCGCCACGAATTGGAAGGGGCATATAGATTTACCCTTGGCCATACGTCTGTATGTCCCAATGTTAAGTTTCGAGAAAAAACATGCTAAAAGAGGTGACGAAACTTTCAAGGGGCATAACTCTTGAACGGTGCATCATAGAATTTCAGTCCAAATGTAATGAAGGTCCGTTATTATCTAATAAACATTTTTGCCAAACAAATAATCAGCTATCATTTACAATTTTCGAGATATTCCAATCACAAGATTTGAGGTCAAAGTTCAAAGTGACCAATGACCGTGGTCATTTTGGAAATTCAAAGACCTTTTTGCACATCTTGGGGTGGTTGTCCACATTGGTGCCATGTTTCATTAAGTTTGGAATACCCATCTCTGAGATAATGTTTGGTCGAAGTTTGAAAAATCCATTGAGGATAGTAATAGTAACTAGATTTGCAATTGCAAGCAATAGCTGATGTTGCCCCTGGCAGCCAACTAGATGCCTCCATCTTGTTCGCACCGTCAAAATTTACCTAGAAATCAATTTTTGTTGAAATCGGACAAAGTTGAAATTTTGACATATTTTGGCAGCCAACTTGGATATAGTCAGCCATTTTGCATTTTTTTTTTCGGTTACATGCCCATCTCCTGAGGATGAATCGAACATTTTCCCCCATTCAGAATTTTGATATCGGTTACGGTTTTATGAGGAGATCTGCTAACAAGATAAACTGTGTTAGGGGAGATAACTCCGTTACTAGAAATAGATCGATATGCTTGACTGAGTTTTGAAGTCCCGCAGTGATATCGATTCATGACACCAAGAGTCGAAATGATATGTCGCGTAGTTTTTTTACAGCGGTTGCGGTCGAAGAAAAAGAATAATAAAAAAAAAAAAATAATAATAATCAGTCAGGGGCGCTACTTGAGCAAGTGATTTTAGAATCACTTATTGAAGTGATCAAAGCAGAAAATTCTGATGAAATTGATACTCCATTTTCTACATCTTTTTAAAATCACTTAAATAAGTTATTATAGATGAAAACATTTGATCACTTATGTAAGTAATTTAAACTTGTTTTCTTGATTATTTATTGAATATATATTTTTTAGGATTAAAAATTTATGATTTTACATGAAAAAAATTGCATCAAATGTCAAACCTCTCTTTTCCTTAATTTACATGTCTGTTTTTACTGCTTACTGAAAATTAGCATTATTTGAAATATTTGGTAAATGAGAGCAAATCAGTCTATTTTGAAATTCTAAAAATAGAATGTGTATATTATACAACTAAGAATTGTTACACTTAGTCTTAGACAGAGAATAGATAATGAGAAATTAATTATAGAAAAATTCCCAAGAGGGTTTTTTAAGGCTTCTGCGCAGTAACTTACTGGCCATGCCCACTCTTGAAATTGATATATAAAAAAAAATGAGATAACTGATCTATAGAAGAAAATTACAGAAAAGGCTGTCATTACATGGAAAATTGATGAAATTTGCATTTGAAGATCAAAGGAAACGTCAAAATCACTTATAAAGGTGATTACTGAAATTGATTAATTATTCAAATAAGTGATAACAATATCACTTTTTTAAGTAGTACCCCTGACTGGTAATTAAAAGGACAATTGTTCAGAGGACAATTGCAAGGTCTTTCCCAGTCAATGTTATGTTTTATGATATGTTTTGTTATGTTACATGTTTAAAATCATCTTGATGAGAAACACATTGTCTCCAATATATTAAATGAGCCATTTCTAATCGTTTTAAAGATTTTACGATAAAAAAAGAACAAAAATTTGGCTATGACCTTGACCAATGACCTTGATGACCTTTGACCTTGGGATCAAATTGAAGGTTGCTTCTTGCTGATTAAATTGATATGTTACATGACCATACTATCTGTAAAGGTTTAAAAGTTATACACAAAAAACCTATTTCTGAAACGCGTCAAGGGCATAACTCTTTGGGGAGTCATTGGAGAGCTTCGGTCCAAATGAAACAAATGTAGCCCTTGACATGATAAACATTTTTGCTGATATAATGTTTCACCCATCTATTACGGTTTCCGAGTTCATATGCTAACAAGGTCAAAGGTCAAGGTCAAAGGTCACTGATGACCTTCAACCTGGTATTCAAATTGAAGGTCGTTTCATACTGATCACTTTAAACATATGTTTACTATATTATCTGTAAGCGTTTAAAAGTTATTGAATAGGTTTTCAGGGGCTTTGGCTACAGAGCTGCCGGGCGCGTCCCCAAGTGGTGGATAGGGGAATGCCCTGTCTTTGCGGGGTAGTCAGGTCATAATACGAAAGCCTGACCGCGAACCATTGTAGCCAAACTGTGTGGAGAAACGCCACGCTTCATGCAGTATGAAGACCCCTTCTATATTTCTCTAAAGAGAGCAGACGCACTGGGTGTCGTATAGAAGGCTAAATTTCTTGCCCCTACCCATTTCTCCCCTTTTCCAGTGGCAATCAAAAGTCGTTGCCCCGGTTGTCCCTTCCACCTTTATTTCTTTCTTCTTTTACTTACAATTTGTTTTGAATTGATTAACTTGTTCTCGTCCTGATATAGCTGAAATATTGCTCATTGGACGTTAAACTCTAACTAATCAATCAATCAATCAAAAAAACGATTTACGGAAACACGTCAAGGGCTATAACTCAAAAACGGTTCGTCTCAGAGTTTTTGTTCAATTGAATCAAATGTAGATCTCAATGAGGGGAACATTTTTGCCATATAATGTTTACATAATTTTTTTATCGTTTGCGAGTTATTGCGATAACAAAATTTCAAATAGCCGCCATTTTGAAAATGGCAGACGAAAAATTTTTTTGTCCATATTTTTGTAATCAGGACCATAAAAGCTACATGGAAACCAAATTTCATCAAAATCCGACATATTTGAGAAATCGACATATTTCGGGGTCAAAAACGCGTAACCGGGGTCGCGGCCCAAAAAAAATTTTTTGTGCCCCAAATGATGCTGAGGATGATTGAAACATTTTCCTTGCCACAGAATTTTAATATCGGTTACGGTTTCTGGGCTATTACGATAACAACAGAAACCGTATTCGGGGAGATAACTCCGTTACTAAAAATAGATTGGTTTAGCAGGGTCAGTGGCTTCCACAGGCAACTAAGTTGATTAAGTGTACCAAGTATCGAATCGATATGTCGCAACACTTTTATTATATTGGCGGCGGAAAAAAAAAGAATAATAATAATAATAATAACAAGATGTGATTATGATCTTGTGGATATTGCAAGGTCTTTCACCAGTTTTCACCTCGATTACATGTTACAGTTTGTTTTTGTTTTCTATTTTTGTCAAAAAAGTTATGTAAACAAAAATTTTTTGACCAACCATAAATGTAGATCTAAATGAAAGGAGTATTTTTGCCACAAAATGTTTTCATAAATTTTTTATCGTTTCCGAGATATCGCGATAAAAAAATTTCGAATGGCGGACGAAAATTTTTTTTTGACCAACCAGAAATGTAGATCTTTATGAGAGGAGTATTTTTGCAACACAATGTTTTCATAAATTTTTTATCGTTTCCGAGATATCGTGATAACAAGATTTCGACTGGGGGCCATTTTGAAAATGGCGGACCAAAATTTTTTTTGACCAACCACAAATGTAGATCTTTATGAGAGGAGTATTTTTGCAACACAGTGTTTTCATAATTTTTTTATTGTTTCCGAGATATCACGATAACAAAATTTCGAATGACGGCCATTTTGAAAATGGCGGACGAAAATTTTTTTTTGACCAACCATAAATGAAGATCTTAATGAGAGAAGTATTTTTGCTTCACAATGTTTTCATAAATTTTTTATCGTTTCCGAGATATCGCGATAACAAAATTTCGAATGGCGGCCATTTTGAAAATGGCGGACGAAAATTTTTTTTTGACCAACCAGAAATGTAGATCTTTATGAGAGGAGTATTTTTGCAACACAATGTTTTCATAAATTTTTTATCGTTTCTGAGATATCGCGATAACAAAATTTCGAA
>MJUU01021461.1:92690-111593 GCA_002080025.1 Modiolus philippinarum
AACAAAGTTACAGCACTTTGTAGATTTCTCCTACTTAGAGTCTATATTGAAAATTTGTCCGAAGCTTATCTCCGGAACCTTTGTGAATTGACTTTTCAAATTTTGTCAGAATGTTAGTCATTATAAGTACTTGTGCACCTCCTGTTTTCAGATTGATTCATAAATTTTTAACAAAACAAAGTTACAGCACTTTGTAGATTTCTCCTACTTAGAGTCTATATTGAAGATTTGTCCGAAGCTTATCGCGGGAACCTTTGTGAATTGACTTTTCAAATTTTGTCAGAATGTTAGTCACTATAAGTACTTGTCCACCTCCTATTTTCAGATTGATTCATAAAAATTTACAAAGTTACAGTACTTGGTAGATTTCTCCTACTTAGAGTCTATATTGAAAATTTGTCCGAAGATTTGTTTGAAGCTTATCTCGGGAACCTTTCTGAATTGACTTTTCAAATTTTGTCAGAATGTTAGTAACTATAAGTACTTGTGCACCTTCTATTTTCAGATTGATTCATAAATTTTTAACAAAGTTACAGCACTTTGTAGATTTCTCCTACTTAGAGTCTATAATGAAAATTTGTCTGAAGCTTATCTCGGGAACCTTTGTGAATTGACTTTTGAAATTTTGTCAGAATGTTAGTCACTATAAGTACTTGTGCACCTCCTATTTTCAGATTGATTCATAAATTTTTAACAAAACAAAATTACAGCACTTGGTAGATTTCTCCTACTTAGAGTTTATATTGAAAATTTGTCCGAAGATTTGTCCGAAGCTTATCTCGGGAACCTTTCTGAATTGACTTTCAAATTTTGTCAGAATGTTAGTAACTATAAGTACTTGTGCACCTCCTATTTACAGATTGATTCATAAATTTTTTACAAAGTTACAGCACTTTGTAGATTTCTCCTACTTAGAGTCTATATTGAAAATTTGTCCGAAGATTTGTTCGATGCTTATCTCGGGAACCTTTCTGAATTGACTTTTCAAATTTTGTCAGAATGTTAGTAACTATAAGTACTTGTGCACCTCCTATTTTCAGATTGATTCATAAATTTTTAACAAAGTTACAGCACTTTGTAGATTTCTCCTACTTAGAGTCTATATTGAAAATTTGTCCGAAGATTTGTCCGAAGCTTATCTCGGGAACCTTTCTGAATTGACTTTAAAATTTTGTCAGAATGTTAGTAACTATAAGTACTTGTGCACCTCCTATTTTCAGATTGATTCATTAATTTTTTACAAAGTTACAGCACTTTGTAGATTTCTCCTACTTAGAGTCTATATTGAAAATTTGTCTGAAGCTTATCTTGGGAACCTTTGTGAATTGACTTTTCAAATTTTGTCAGAATTTTAGTCACTATAAGTACTTGTGCACCTCCTATTTTCAGATTGATTCATAAACTTTTAACAAAACAAAGTTACAGCACTTGGTAGATTTCTCCTACTTAGAGTCTATATTGAAAATTTGTCCGAAGATTTGTCCGAAGCTTATCTCGGGAACCTTTCTGAATTGACTTTCAAATTTTGTCAGAATGTTAGTAACTATAAGTACTTGTGCACCTCCTATTTTCAGATTGATTCATAAATTTTTTACAAAGTTACAGCACTTTGTAGATTTCTCCTACTTAGAGTCTATATTGAAAATTTAAAAGGTAGGCTAAAAAGGTTTCCCCAACATTTTCCCTATCAAGGAGCAAAACATCTCTCTGATAAATAGTTCTAATGAGTCTATGTCTTATCAAAGGATTTCTCTGTGCCTTCCTCTTATTTTAAGTTGCCTCAATGTTACGGTGGACTATTGGAGTACCCCATGGTACATTTCTACGTCTGTAATTGTGCAGGGTAGGATCATCAACAAGAAGCGGGGGGTATAAATTTGTGGCCCAACAGGCCACAGTTACATCTAGTTACTTTTCATTTCCTTAATTGGATTTTTTCGTCACATTTTTCTCAGCAACCACACATGACAGCCACTTGATATTTGGAATGTTGGTTCAGTATTGGGGTCCTGTATTGTGCCTCCCCTTTTCGGCCATATCAAAGCACCGCTTCTTGTTTTCTGACTTTGTGTTTTTTTTTTGTGTTGCCTGCTGTAAGCAGTGTCGACACATAGGCGTCTTAGTCCTCGTCCTGCGTCGTCAGTCGGTTTTTGAATCCGCAACTCATTCAAAACTTCTAGTCTGATTCGAACCATACTTTCAGAATATGTTGTTCACTTTGTGTAGTTGTGCTCCTGAGACTTGGAATTTTGATTTTACAGATATAAGAGGTTCAAGAAGCCAAAATTGCTCATTTGTGTGTCGCGTTTTTAGCTCACCTGGCCTAAAAGGCCATGTGAGCTTTTGCCATCACTTTGCGTCCGTCGTCCGTCCGTCCGACCGTCAACAATTTCAAAAATCTTCTCTGAAACTGCTGAGCCAATTGTAACCAAACTTGGCCTAAAGCATCACCAGGGTATGCAGTTTAAAAATTGTGTTCGATTAGTCCGAAGACCAAACAACATGGCTGCTGTTACTAAAAATAGAACATAGGGGTAAATTGCTGTTTTTTGCAAATAACTCAAAAACTGTTACAGATATCAAAAATCTGACAGATGGTAAAAGTGATCAGCATAGCAAGATATACCTGCCCTGCAATTGAGAAAAAAATCTGAAAACTGGTCTTGGAGTTACAGTGGTGCCTCCATTATAAGACCACCCCTGCTGCAAAGAGAATGTGGTCTTATAATGGAGGCGGTCTGATTTGGGAGGTATCAAACTAAAGATGGGTTCTCAAGGATGGATTTTAAATCAATTATTATAAGCATTTATGGTCGCAATGACAGTATCATAGTTTAAATTCTTTTAACTTTTCATGTTTTTTTTTAATTATGACAAGGAAAGAACTTTCTACTGGTTATATATACTAAATTTTTTTTACTTTTTAATCAAATGTTTCCTTGGATTTCTGACACATCTAATTAATCCTGGGGTAAATTAATTTAAGACAAAAGATTAATCACCATCTTTTGTGATTATTATTGGGGTAATTATAGGTGTTAATAAACATAACTTTTACAAAATGTTAAATGACAATTGCACTAATAATCAGTATTGGGCTTGTCAATTCATGTATGGCTTGATTGTTTTTTTTTTCAATAAAAAAGCCCAAAAATATGAAATAACACTTCTTAATTTTCATTAATTTTATCTCTCACAATAACATAATTTACTTATGCATCATCTTACTTTTCATTAAATATTAATATACTTTTTTAAGGAAAGAGAAAATGTCACTGATCATGAAAAATAGTACATGTATTAGTAAAAGTGGTCTTTATTGGGAGGCAGTACATTCATTTTAAACATGAAAAGGGTGGTCTTTGGTTGGATCAGGGAAGCGGTCTTTATTGGGAGGTCAAAATGCATTACAAGTGATTAATGCATGAGAAATGTGGCCACATAAAGGAGGCGGTCTTATTAGGGAGGGACCTTATAATGGAGGCACTACTGTATTGCCCTTTTTCTGTAAAATTTGCAAAATTTTAACTTTATTAAATTTTTTATCAGAAAAACTATAAGAGATAGAAGTCAACTTTAAATTGTAAAAATGTTCAGCATGTCAAGATCTACCCATCCTGAAATTTTGAAGATAATCCAAAAACCCTTGTAGGAGTTTTTAACCTTTTTTCACAGAATTTTCATATTTTTCATCTTTTATTTCCAAAACTATAGAAGATGAAGGTTAAGTGTATATTGATCAAATGTTTGCAATGCTGTGGCGACTTCAAAACTGATGTTGAAAATTATTGGTTGACCGCCATTTTCAAAATGGCCGCAAAAAAAAGGCGGGAAAATGCAACATTTTCTGATTTCAATGAAATTTGATTTCCAAATAGATATTGATGTTAGGACTTTAAAACCACCATTTTCAAAATGGCTGCCAAAAAAAGGCGGGAAAATTCAACATTGTCCGATTTCAATGAAATTTGGTTTCGAAATAGATATTGATGTTGCAGCTTCTAAACCGGTGTTGAAAATTGTTCGTTGACCACCATTTTAAAATGGCCGCCAAAAAAGGCGGGAAAATTCAACATTGTCAGATTTCAATGACACTTGGATGCCAAATTGGTCTTGATGTCACAACTTCAAAACTGATGTTGAAAATTTTACGTTTACCACCATTTTCAAAATGGCCGCCAAAAAAAAGGCGGGAAAATTCAACATTGTCCGATTTCAATGAAATTTGGTTTCGAAATAGATATTGATGTTGCAGCTTCTAAACCGGTGTTGAAAATTGTTCGTTGACCACCATTTTTAAAATGGCCGCCAAAAAAGGCGGGAAAATTCAACACTGTCCGATTTCAATGACATTTTGTTCCAAATTGGTCTTGATGTCGCAACTTAAAAACTGATGTTAAAAATTGTTCGTTGACCGCCATTTTATAAATGGCCGCCAAAAAAGGCGGGAAAATTCAACATTGTCCGATTTCAATGAAATTTGATTTCCAAGTAGATATTGATGTTGCCACTTCAAAACTGATGTTGAAAATTGTCTGTTGACTGCCATTTACAAAATGACGTTTCGATTTCAGAACTGGTGTCGAAAGTGGGCCTCAGCAAGAATGTTTTTTGTCAAAAAGCCCAACAAAGAAATATAGTAAAACATGATTAGACTTTGAAAAAAGTTCAAGATATTGGAGGTGTTTGAGCTAAGAAATTTTGAGAAACTGAAGATTAATAGGATCTTGCATAAGGTCAGATTAAAGATCGGGATATTTTTCATAAGTGTAAGAAATTTTGTCTTTTCTCGAGTGGAGCGTAGCGTCGCCATTTGTGTATTCTTTACATTGTGACGTCAGGTGTTTTATGACGTTAAGTCATGGTTACGATTGTTGTTTCACAAAAATCAACACGTCTGGTTGGCCATTTACCGGTGTGAGATGAGGTCGCATGCATCGATCTCACATCGGTCATCTCCCACTGTAAACCACCATTTACGGAAGAACAACTGTATAACTTACAATGTTACCTTTAGTCCACAACTCCTTTAAAACTGCTAGTCCAATTCCAACCAAACTTTGATATGGTGTAGATTTGCATCTGATACTTAGATTTTTGATTTTACAGATTTAAGAGGTTCACTTGTCCTAAAATGGCTCTCTTGTAGTGCAGGCAATACAAGTGTTCCATGGAACACCCATTAATTTAACTTTTCATTTCTTAAAGTGGACATTTTCTCGTCACACTGTTCTCGGCAAACATACATGACAGCCACTTGATATTTGTTATGCTGTTTAAGGAAAGAGCCTTGTGCTGCGCCTCCCCTTTTCAGCCATATGGTAGTACCACTTCCTGTTTGCTGACTTAGTGTGTTTTTACCTGCGTCACCAACGGTGACCGCAGGTCTAGGAGCCGCTCGACTCCGTCCGTCCGTCCGTCCGTCTGTCCGTCCGTCCGTCCGTCCGTCCGTCCGTCCGTCACGCTTTGGGGGTACCAAGTTTGTGTAATCTGAAACTCCGACACCTTTAACCCGATACTTTTGAAACTTTGCACAGTTGTTCTGGACACATTGAAGATGTGCACCTCCCCTTTTGGTGAGATTTGGATAAAAATTGTCGAATTTGTCCATTGTTAAACTTAGTAATTTTTCATTAAATTCATAAAATTTTAACATTACAGTACCTGAAACTCCTGACTCCTTTTATCTGGTGCTTTTGAAACTTTACACAGTTGTTCTTGACACATTGAAGATGTGCACCTTCCTTTTTGGGCAGATTTGAAATAAAAATGTCAAATTTATGCATTGTTGAACTTAGTTATTTTTCAGCATATTTTAACATTACAGTGCCTGGTTTGTGTAATCTGAAAGATTAACATTTCTGACTAAATACCTTTGGAAGTTTTTACTGTTGTTTGAACACATTGGTGATGTGAACCTCCCCTTTAGGCCAGTTTTGATTTTAAAAAATGTCAAATTTATCTATTATTGAACTTGTACTTTATTCTATCATATTATATCATCATGGTACTCAATTTTTGTGTAGAGATGTTGCAGAGTTTTGAACGCATTGACCATGGGCAGCTGTTCTTGAATTTTTGCATTGCTTTCATATGTTTTTTCATAAAGATTCAAAGTATGTGTTTATTTGAATTTCACCGTTGCTGAAGTGATATGGACTATTTTCATTTTATGTTTTGTTCAACTGTACAATTATTTTTGTTTTTTTTCCTTCTTTTTTTTGTGTATTACAGTAATAGGGCATCTTCGCTAGCCAAGGGTTGTGATCAGCTTCTTTCCTCTTCACCCTTGGCAGATTGAGCCACAACTTGTGAAACATCAGTTTGAAATTATCTCCCTTTGAAGTTAGAGTTTCAGTATGATTTATTGTAATAATAAATGATTATTTATTGCATCTAATAATACAACAATTCACAATATATTTGACTCCAAGGAAATAACCCTTCAAAAGTAAAGAAAGATAATTAAATCATGGAAATTTTGCAAAATAGAAAAATCACTAAAGGCCATATTTTAAGTTTTATTGTTTTGATATATATACAAAATCTGAATGTTTGTTAATTAATTGGCTGCAGTGAAGTTTAATTGCAACCAATCAAAGACGTGGATTTGAGACTACAGAAATCCAGCTTGATCTGCCAAGGGTGAAGATGAGAGGAGCGGATCATAACCCTTGGCTAGCGAAGATGGTAATAGGGTTGAACTTAATATAATCTCAAATACAACTTGCATTTGAAGAATTTTTGGTAATAAGGTAAATGAATACTTGTTTGAATGGGTAAACCTATACATGATATTCTGTTAGATTGAAAAAAAAAACAAACAAACTTTCTAAGTTGAACATGAGAGACGGTGACGCAGGTCCAGACATGTAATTGGTCTTGTTTACTTTTCATTTTCAAATTGGACTTTTTCGTCACTTTTCTCAGAAACTGCACATGATAGCCACTTGATATTTGGTATGATGCTTCAGTATGCAGGTATGAGGTCCTATACCACGCTTCCCCTTTTTAGCTCGCTGGGACGAATGTCCGGAGAGCTAATGTCATAACCCCGGCGTCGGTGTCGTCGGCGTCCGCTTAAAAAACTTTAACCTTAGTTCTGAAAGGGAGATTTTGAGAGCTAGGATGTTGATGTCTGGTATGTGACTTCCTTATGATGAGAGCTTTCTGAAGGTACCATATTTTTAGACATTTTGACCTTGACCTTGCCCTGAGGACAATTTATAAAAAACTTAAACCTTGCTTCTAGAAGCTGGTCAATACGTGCTAGGGTGTTTATATTTGATATGTGATTTGCATATGATGAGAGCTTTCTGGACATTTGTAGACATTTTGACCTTGACCTGGTGCTAAGAACAATTTTTAAGGTTTTATGTGATGGCGTCAGCAAAACTTTAACCTGGCTTGAGGAATTAAAACCTGAAGAGCTAAGATGTTGATATTTGGTATGTGACTTCCTTGTGATGAGAGCTTTCTTCTGGTACCATATTTGTAGACATTTTGACCAAGACCTTGCCCTGAGGGCAATTTTTGAAAAACATTAACCTTACCTCTAGAAGGTAGGCTTTTAGTAGTAGGATGTTCATATTTGGTATGTAACTTCCTTATGATAAGGGCTTTCTTCTGGTACCATATTTGTAGACATTTTGACCTTGACTTTGCCCTGAGGGCAATTTTTGAAAAACTTTAACCTTGCCTCTAGCTTTCTAGTGCTACCATATTTGTAGTCATTTTGACCTTGACCTTGCCCTGAGGACAATTTTTGTCTAATTTTGCCTCTAGAAGGTAAGCTTTTTGTGGTACATTGTTTATATTTGGAATGTAACTCACTTATAATGAGAGTTTTCTAGTGGTACCATATTTGTAGACATTTTGACCTTGACCTTGCCCTGAGGGGAATGTTTGAAAAACTTTAACCTTGCCTCTAGAAGGTAGGTTTTTAGTAGTAGGGTGTTCATATTTGGTATGCGACTTCCTTATGATTAGAGCTTTCTGATGGCACCATATTAATAGACATTTTGATGCTGACCTTGCCTTGAAGCTATTTTTTTTAACTTTAACCTGGCTTCTAGAATTAAGTTGGTTAGTGGTAGGGTGTTCATATTTCGTCTGTTATTTAATATCTTTTAGGAGATACTATGCTTTTTTAATCTCAGAGGACTTGAACTGACATTCGAAATTCACGATTCGGTTCATTCATAAAAATTTCCTGCGGCGCGCTATGATTTTACAAGTTTTTATGAATGGATACATAGTAACTTCTACTTTCGCTGTTGTATCTCGTAAAAATGTATGTATTTCTCAATATATAAGACTTTATAACTTTTAATGGTTACACTGACGTACTCTACCTTAAAAAAGGATCAACCAAACCGTAGCTTCGTTTTCTTCGTTTTGTCCCGACAAGTGGCGTGTTGTTTTGTTTTATTAATGGCAAACTAAATTACGCCTGCATGACATACGCCGTAGTTAATAAGGGTCAAATAAGTTTCAAAATAATCCGAAATTACAACAAATGTTTTTTATGGAATACTTCAAATACATTAAAACTTTAGAATAATTCAACTATGTCAACAATGAAGCACGGAAGGTTTAAACTTGATCTCCAACGGCGTTCCTAATCACAAGCGTAATCAAGTACAACACTTGTACTGGATCACGCGGAACCGTCATGAAGGTCCCAAACTGTCACTGATTTGTTACAACAGGAGGAAGCGCTCGCTTGCTGAATTTTCATCATTTGCAGTGATTCCTTCTTTTGTAGTAATTCATTTTTCACGTTGTGTTGAAACAGCTTGAAATGCTCCAAGAACACGTTCACGGAGGCAAGACGTTGTCAGGTATAAAAAAACACTCCATGCTAGATCACGAAAGTCAAATGTATAAACGTCAGTTGAAAACTCGTGAGGGTCCTGATAAAACTATATATATATATACGTAATTATTTCAAATTAGATCTAGTTCTAACCTTTAAAAAATTAAAAGTGGCTAAAAGCATTTCGGCTTCCCATGATCCAGTGCTTTGATCCAACAGATGAAGATAAAAACCCGGGATAAAAAATACAAATATTCAATTCTCTACCAGAGACCCATCATAAGAAGAAGTCTGCAACCCATTGAATATGTATGGAAGGTGTTGTGCTCAGATAATGCCACAATGACTTGCTTCGGCCTAGAAAAAAGTTTGATAGTAAACAAAAGTTTTTTTCTTCAGGCTGGGAGCAAGTCCCACTCCCTGTGATAAGGCCGTTATCAGTAAAATCCTCTACAGGTGGTTCCTTCAGATCTCGTGCTAGTGAATATTAATGTAATCATGTTTTAATCTCTATAGTCATCAAAGTGATAACATGACAAAATTAGAAATATCAACATTTATCAAGCCACCGAATGTAACACTTCTTTGGAAAACTTATACATGTACCAACAAAGAGAAACAAGGCAATGGAATGTAAATAGAGTTTTTAATATATCGCCAACAACCCATACAAAAACTTCAGATTTTAATTCTTGACAAAATTACATGCCAACATTTCAGCAAAACAGTAATGATAACATGACTTCTGGGAGTACCCAGGAACCTGCCTTAACAGCATTTCATGCTTTGATTAACTTTTATTTCCCAAATGTATTTTTTGCACACTTTAATCAGCAACTGCACTTGACAGCCAATTGAAATTTTGAACGGAGCTTCAGTATTGGATACTTTACTGTGCCTCTCTTTTTTCTGCCATTTTGATATACTACTCCCTGTTTACTGACTTATTACCTTTCAGTCTTTCTGTTTATCCTTTACACATTATTTTTATCTCATTTTTCTCTGTAGGAGTGTTGCTGGAAATTCAACATGCTTTTTACAGGAGGTTCCTTTCAAAAATTGCTCAATTTCATATTGTTCCATTTCGATAAAAACATTACGAACAAAAAATCATAAATTTTCATTATCTGCACTAAAATTTAAAACCAAACTGTACTGCAAAAATGTAATGAAGGTCCTTTACAAAGCTTTTAACATGTTAATTGTGGTTCTGAAAAATACATGGCTGCCAGTGGAAAACAAAGGTTAACATGTTATAACTGTGTTCGCAAGCGAAACACAAAAGTCTCCCAAACAAACACCCATACTGGATTCTTGGGTATTTTGAAATCCCCTTAAATAAAAAATTTGAGCAGGGGTTCCCCTTATAACTTACTTTATAGTTGAAATCAAAACATAACATACAGCAGAAAACACGTAAAGCTATCTTGCTTGGTATTCCATTTCAACCAATTTTATACCTTGTTTTAAAAACAATTTGTGCAGGGGTTCCCCTTATAGCTTTATAATATATATAACTGCAATAGAAAAGCAATTATCAACAATAGCTACCATTTTCTCCAAATATCTTTTTTTTTTGGTTATAATTTCCATAGCAAACGTACTAACTTTAAAATTTGCAATGTTATTTAACTTCATGTGACATCATCACACACAACCTAACTATGAATTTTGAAGCAGCTAGTGTAAATAGTTTTTGAGTTACAGTGAGAATATTCAAAATTTCAATTTCCCGTAGACTTACTTTAGGATAACCCCACCCTTTTTAGCTTCCCAAATGTACGCTTAATGGAACCCCTTTGAAATTTGTTTTTTATGATTGTACACACACACACACACATATATATATATATATATATATATATATGGTGCTAATATCCTACAAAGTTTGTAAGCTATAGGCGTAATGGTCTCAGAGATCTCCTTCGGACAAGTCCATTAGGACGAGAAAATAGGAAAGAATAATAATAGTGAATAATAATAAAAATAAGAAACGCAACAAAAACAATAAGTCTCCCAACCAATATTATTTATTATTATATAGCAACATAATATTTCCTTCAGAAACCAACCAAAAGTTAGCATGCAATAAATTTCCATATCACAATAGTGCAATAAGGCTTAATTTCAATGACGTCATTTCCTCATTGGCAACAAAAATCCGCATCTTTAAAGAAAGTTTTGCTTTGCTATACATATATTAAAGGAATATTGGGGAATAATATATATATATATTGCACTCCCAAGCTCGTGCAATATTCATGCAACAGCCTTTTATTTTACTAATACAATATTGGCTGTGGAATTTATATTATATTCTTTCTATATTTCAAGGAAATGACGCACCATGTGTACATTATATGACTAATAATAAAATGTACAGAAATTGAATGATTTGTCAACTATGTATACAGATATCATAATAGAATTACATATAAAGGTAACATTTGACAGTTTACATAATAGGTACATGCAGTTACTGCAGGGAGCATGTCATGATTTAGCATATTTATTGTTTTTGGGTATGATCCCCCCTTTTAATTTGTTTAATGGTATGATGTGCTTGGAGATCCAATAACTTAAGTTGTAGTAGAACAATGCTTATAAATTTTTATTACAATGTTCATTGTCACATTTTGAAAGCTAGGATTGATTTTGGATATTATTTCCAACTGTTTTTTCAAATTAAATGTTTTACATATTTCTGTACATTATTTATCATTTATCACATTTTTATGGTTTTATTTCATGTTGCTACTGAGAATTTAATTTCCTTTCTCCAGTGTGTTTCATGTCCTATGTACTGTTGTTCTCTGAATGGCCAATCAATGCAAAAATTTATAATGTGAAATATGTTGGCAAATAATACCGAAGCAAAAATAAGTGAAAATTATGTTAATTTTTTTCTTTTCATGTGATTATGATTGGATGTTTTTTACTTGGATTTTTCTTGACATAAATTTTACAAAAATTATTTAATTGAATTTTATTTTCTAATTCGGTACACAACATACGGCTTAAATGTATTTATTTTGTAGTGTTGGTGATCTTTTAACGGAATCACAAGTTCCTGCAGCTGGGAAAATTCATTTCTATTTTATGTGAATTTTTGAAATCATGGATTTTAACATAGGAGTCAATGGGAGGCCGTAATAGTGGTGTGCCTCCTTAAGACATCACGAGAGGGGTTAACCAGAGGTGTTATTTTGGTGATTTTGATTAGATTTCAATACATCTTGAACAATTATGCAGTTTGTAACACACTGGAACATCTTGTTCCCAGGCCGTAGCCGAGGGGGAGGTGCTGACTGCCGCCGTGAGTGTAATTTGATACCTTTTGGAAAAGTGTCATTTCAGTTCTGCAGGATGTACAATTTATGGAATTTATATTCTAGATAAATGATAAGAGGAACTGGAGAAATAAAAAGAATGCTGGTTTTGTTCAGTATACATTAGTGAGAAATAATTGATACACGAGGATAACTAAAAGTGAAAATTACTAAGTCAGCACTTCCTCGGGCTACGGCCTGGGAACAAGATGTTCCAGTGTAAAAAAACTGCATGTATTGAAATCTAATCGAAATCACCCAAATAACACCTCTGGTTAACCCCTCTGGTGACGTCTTAATTAAGGAGGCACACCACTATTACGGTCTCCCATTGACTCCTATGTTAAATTCTGTGATTTCAAAAATTCACATAAAATAGAAATGAATTTTCCCAGGTGCGAGAACTTGTGATTCCGTTAAAAGATCACCAACATTACAAAATAAATACATTTTAGCCATATGTTGTGTACCAAATAAGAAAATAAAATTCAATTGAAACGTTCCGGTTAATTTTGTACATAGTCGCAACAGAGAATTTTCGGTTTTTGGGCGTATTTCATTCGATCCGTTCTAACTGGTTACGCAAGTTAAACATGTTTTCTCAACTGTTCTATGCTCCCTATCATTCACCTAGTAATATTCTATGCTCTTGTTGATTATAACTTGTATCAATTCGCTGGAATCAATACAAATTAAAAGGAATTACAGCAATTTAGATAATTGTTAACATGGTTAAAGTCCGAGCATTTCCTGACTTTTCCCTTGATCAAACTAAAAGTCCTGGCATTTCTTGAAAATTCTTTTTTACAACTACCGAAAATCCTAGCATTTCCCACAAAATGCAAACAGTGAAATTTTCACACCATATCATACCCAGGAATTCCAAGGAAATCCTGGGAATTCCTGGTCATTCCAGACCAGGAAACTGTTTTGCAAGGGTGGGATTCAATTGTTGTTTTGCACAGAGCTTCGATTTCCTTATTGTCCATTCTATGTCGTATTCGGATTTTAAGGTTACGCCCTTAGCACTTCCTGTTTGCCAAGACGTCATTGTTTTTCATTGTTGTACAATATATGGAATTTTTCGTCAAAATTTTTTCTGAAACTGTAAGTGGGGTTCCTTTGTTGTTTTGCACAGAGTTTTCTTATGGTCCAATCTATAGTGTTTTACGATTTTAAGCACTTCCTGTTTGCCGAGACATCATTGTTTTTCATTGTTGTACAATACATGTAATTTTTCGTCACAATTTTTTATACGACCGCAAAAATTTTTGAGGTCGCATAATGGTATGGTGCTGTCGTCGTCGTCGTCGTCTGGAGACACTTTTGTTTTTGTCAATAACATTAGTTCCAGATGATCAATCCTTATGAAATTTTAACACAATGTTCCTTGGCACAAAAGGAAGGCTTGGCATAGTTTTGGTCATTGTGGCCCTACCTGTTTTTTTAGCTCACCTCACGATAGTGAGGGGGGCTTATGTGATACCTCTAGCGTCGGCGTCGGCGTCCGCGTCCGGTTAGGAAGAATGGTTAAGGTCCATTCCTGCTTACTGACATGCCCCACATCAACCATATTGGTATGTATGATGTGTTTTAGGATGACAACAACAATGCATGCTTCGGATGCTGTCTCTGACCTATATTTTATGCATGAGCGACTTGGTTAGATAGAATTGTTAAAGTCCATTCCCGCTTACTGACATGGCCCACATCAAGCATACTGGTATGTATGATGCATTTTGGGATGAGGACTGGAATGCATGCTTCGGATGCTGTCTCTGACCTACATGTTATTCATGAGTGACTTGGTTAGGTAGAATGGTTAAAGTCCATTCCCGCTTACTGACATGGCCCACATCAACCATACTGGTATGCATGATGCATTTTGAGATGACAACAACAATGCATGCTTTTTATGCATGACTGAATCTGTTTAAATGATTTTAATCCATTCCTGGTTATTGACATGTGCAACATGTGACAATGCTGTGTAACGAGGTGAGCTTAGCAGGCTGTGGCTGCTTTCTATGTTTTTTAAAAAAAGGCCAAAAAGGGTTACATTTGATGTTTTCACATATTTGACTGTAGAATCTTTATTATTTAGCGGATTTTGATGGGGTTTCTTTCAGTGTTCTCCTGTGGAAATTTCCAATCAGTCGAATGTCAACGGATTTCATGTCACATGTACCGTTCATGAGATAAATGGGGCCCAAAAGGGTCGAATCACAAAATTTCATTTTTTTTAATTTTTAGTCCCATCTTAATGCAGTTTTTTTTTTCAATGGATTCCTTATGTAAAATAAACATGGCACTTTACTATTAAAATTTTCCATAACTTGTTTTGTTTTGGAGCTATGAGGGACCAAACAGCTCCAAAATTGCAAATGTGCAGATTACGTAAAATTTTTATTTTTCATCGGATTTTGATGGGATTTTTTCTTTACATTTCTCTCGTCTTAAGCTTTCAGTTGTATGCCAACAGATTTTTTTGTATCTCGTACCATTTCAGGGACAAAGTGGTCAAAATTACAATTTTCACAAATATGTTAAATCTTTATTTCTCATCGGATTTGGATGGGATTTTTTTTTCTTTGGATTCCTCTTGTTGTAAGCTTTCACTAGTATGTCAACAGATTTTTCGTAGCTCTTAAGATTTCCAAACTTTAAGGGGCCAAAATGACAATTTTCCGAAATATGCAAAATCATTATTTCTCATCGTTTTTTTTTCTTTAGTTTTCTTCAGTAGTATGTCAGCAGATTTAGCATATCTCTGACAGTTTCTGAGCTTTCAGGGATCAAAAGGGCTAATTTCTATGTTCCCTAGTTTGTATCCAGCTAATTACTGTGTCAATCTCCTTATTGTGTCCATGTAGTGACTTTGTCAAGCTCTTTACTGTGTCCACATTCACTTTATTTTACACTTGTTCAAAATTCAGTGGTTGACATGCTGCGGTCGTATCATGCTGCGCTCGGCGTAGCCCTTTATTCTGAAACTGTAAGTGGGATTCAAAGTTGTTTTGCACAGAGCTTACTTATTGTCCAATCTATCGTGTATTCCGTTTCAAGGTTAAGTCATAAGCGCTTCCTGTTTGCCGAGACATCATTGTTTTTCATTGTTGTACAATATATGGAATTTTTCGTCACAATTTTTTTCTAAAACTGTAAGTGGGATTCAATTGTTGTTTTAAACAGAGCTTCCTTATGGTCAAATCTATCGTGTATTCGGATTTCAAGGTTACATCATAAGCAGTTCCTGTTTGCTGATATGTCATAGTTCGTCATTGTTGTACAACATATGGCATTTTTTGTTACAATTTTTTATGAAACTGTAAGTGGGATTCCATTGTTGTTTTACACAGAGCTTCCTTATGGTCAAATCTATCGTGTATTCAGAATTCAAGGTTATGTGATAAACACTTCTTGTTTGCAAAGACCTCATTGTTTTTCTTTGTTGTACAATGTATGGAATTTTACATCACAATTTCTTTTGAAAATGTAAGACAGATTTAGTTGTTGTGCAGACAGTTATAATTAAACATGTTGGTTACTAGAATTATATCATTATGTTTAAATTTGTATTGTGTCCACACTTGTACTGTGTCCACACCTGTATTGTGTCCCTATACAATTAAATTTGCACTTGCCACATTGATTCAGGGTTCAATGAACGGGGGTATATCAGGCTGCCATTGGGCGCCAGCTTTTGTCCATTGCAGTTTTCTCAGCTTCTTTAAGAGGGATTGATTTCAAAATTAATATGCAACCTCAATATTATTAGCTGTAAGGAATATACTATTTTGAGTTGTGTCAGATGTGCACTTCCTGTTTAACGAAATGCAGACTTAGGTACAATGTACTAAATGCAGTGAAACATGAATTTTTCATCACAGTTTTCTCAGCCTCTATAGGAGAAATTGATTTAAAAATTGGTGTGCATCCTCTACAAGATTAGTTGTAAGGAATGTCCTATTTTGAGTCCTGTTGGACCTGTACTTCTTGTTTTATTAAATGTGGACTAAGTTACGAAATATAGCAAAACATGATTGTTTTTGTCGCAGTTTTCTCAGCTTCTAAAAAGGGATTGTTTTATAAATTTGTATGCAGCCTCTATATGATTACACTGTAGTTGCATGGTTACTACATTCTGTTCATGCTTGAGGATTATGTCATTGTGTCCATACTTGTATTGTGTCCAAAACCGTATTGTGTCCACACACACTCAAAAGCGATTCAGGGTTCAGTGAGTGAGGTTATTACTGGTTGCAATTTGGCGACAGCTCTTGCTTGACTTAGACTTTTCATTGATTTGATATGTGCAGGATACCTTGTAAGCGAAACTCCTCTTAAACCAATGTAAGGATTTTGATGAAACTTTGTACAAAAGAAGGACTCTATATGGAGATGTAGATGGAAGAATATAATTTTTGTAGGAAGCCAGAAAAAGGGAGATAATTTGACTTTGACTTTTTATTATTACGTCAGCACAGAATACATTGTAAAAGTAACTCCTCTTAAACCATTTGAAAGATGTTTATGAACTTGACATAAAGGAAAGACACTATATGGAGTTGTGCACGAAGGAATTAAATTCTTGTCTGACACTATGAAAGATATATAATTTGCTCAGATGTTTTGGACTTGGACAATTTTCAAAAAAATAATTCAAAGGGTATAAATATTGTAAAATAAAGCCGTGGGAGAGAAACACTTTTCATTGTTATCCTTTTAAGAATTTGTTTTTAAAGTGCTGTAAAGAAATTTTGCAATGTTTATAATTTTTGTGGTGCCTTCAATGATAGTAGAACAAAGCGAGCCTAAGGTGATTCCGGCGGAAGCGTCCACAATTGTTCAAGTTTTATTGCAAGCTTTCAGCAGTATGTAAACAGATCTTTTGTATCTCTAACAGTTTTGGAGCTATAAGGGGTTAAAAGGGCCAAAATTCTATATATTATTCAATATATAAAACCGTTATTTTTTATCGGATTTCGATGGGATTTTATGCCCCCAATCTAAAAGTTTCGGGCATATTATTTTAATCTTGTCTGTCTGTCCGTTCATCCTTCCATCCGTTTGTCTGTCCGTCTGTCCGAATAAAAAACTCAACTCTTGATGTTTTTCAGACACATTTTAACCAAATCTCAACTACTTTAAAGGAATCTAACTTACAATAAGTAGATGCACACACACACACACACACACACACACACATCTTTTGAAATATTCAAAATGGCTGCATTGCCATGGAAACTGAAAAAAGGCGGGAAAATTCAAAGTGCCTCAAATTGGAAAAAAACTTTAGAGGAAGGTTATCTAGCACCTATAGAAATGATTTTTGGTCTCAGAATTTTCAAAATGGCTGCCGTTGCCATGGAAACTGGGAGAAAGGCTGGAAAATTTAAAGTGCTTCAAATTAGATGAAACTTTATTGGAAGGTTGCCTGACATTCAAAGAAATGATTTTGGTTCTCAAAATTTTCAAAATGGCTGCCGTTTCCATGGAACTTGGAAAAAGACGGGACAATTCAAAGTGTCTAAAAATGGATGAAACTTTACAGAAAGGTTGCCTGGCATCCATAGAAATGATTTTTTTTTGCTCAGAATTTCATTTTGTATATTTTAAGGAAAAAGGGGGAGGTATATCATCGTGTCCATATTTGTACTGTGTCATTACCTATATTGCGTCCATGCACACTTAAATTTGCACTTGCCACATTGATTAAGGGTTCACTTAACAGGGGCATAATCAGTTGCCATTCAGCGACAGCTCTAGTTTTTAACCGGGTTTTCCGTCGGAAAAATCCGGTTATTAAAATAGTGAAAATGGTGGGCGGGCGGCGGGCAGGCGGCTGCCAAATGGGTACATCATTTGTCTGGAGCAAATCTCATAAAGTATTTGAGATAAGAAGTTTTTATTTTGCAGATCAATTGTACATATATCAAAAGTGTTCATGGTACTTTGATTTTGATTTTGATAATTTATGTCAAAAATATCAGTTGTTGAACTAAGTCATTTTTACATCAAATAGTTGTCATCACGAGGTGCATCATACATAACAATATAGTTGATGTGGTGAATGTCAGTAAGCGGGAACGGACTTTAACCATTCTTCCTAACCGAGTCAGTCATGTGTGAAATGTAGGTCAGAGGCAGCATCCGAGGCATTCATTCCAGTTATCATCACTAGGCGCATCATACATACATGTACCAATAAAGTTGATGTGGTGCATGTCAGTAAGCGGGAATGGACTTTAACCATTCTTCCTAACCGAGTCAGTCATGTGTGAAATGTAGGTCAGAGGCAGCATCCGAAGCATGCATTCCAGTTGTCATCAATAGGTGCACCATACACACCAATATAAACCATTCTTCCTAACCGGACGCTGACGCTAGAGGTATCACAATAGCCCCCCCCCCCTCACTTCGTGAGATGAGCTAAAAAGGGACAATCCCCTTCCAGTTAATTCACTTGTAGTCAAATTTTATCGATAATTATGGTGATGAGTTTATTTTATTGTTTTAGAAAAAAAAAATTGGGAAGTATATAATTATGATGACATGCTGATTTTTGTATTTGTATTTGACAAAAGAACAGTATACGGTAAAAGTATTCACTAAAATTATAAAGTTATAAAATTTCAAAAAGTTGCCTGAATGGGAATGAACCGTAAATTTTTAGGTATTGAAATTACAGCAATTTTCGTATTACTGAATGCACTCACAATAGAAAAATTGGTAGCTCTCCAGGTAGTTACAATA
>MJUU01021462.1:0-11971 GCA_002080025.1 Modiolus philippinarum
TGAGTAAACAAAAGTTTTGCTGGTTCATTTGATATACATGCATCTATCTAAATTTTTCCAATGACAAGTTGCAACATGTTTTGAAATTTACATAAAATTTACATAATTTCCTTTTTTGGTAAAAATAAAAATAAAAACCTATGCAAAATTGAATGTCTTGGATTTATTTTGTATCCTATTTATTATACCCCCCACTTATACCCAAACAAAGTTTGGGGGTATATAGGAATCACCCTGTCTGTCTGTCTGTCTGTCCGTCTGTCTGTCTGTCCACACCTCTCGTAAGCACAACTCCTCTTAAACCACTTGAAGGATTTTGATGAAACTTTACACAAAGGAAGGACACTATATGGAGATGTGCGTGAAGGAATATAATTATTGTACGAAACCAGGAAGGGGAGATAAATTGTCTTTGACTTTTCATTGATTCCCTATTTATGGGTTACCTTGTAAGCGCAACTCGTCTTAAATCACTCGAAGGATTTTGATAAAACTTTACACAAAGGAAGTACACTATATGGAGATGTGCATGAGGAATATAATTATTGTCTGAAACCAGGAAGGGGAGATAATCCGACTTTGACTTTTCGTTTATTCCCTATTTATGGGTTACCTCGTAAGCGCAACTCCTCATAAACCACTTGAAGGATTTTGATGAAACTTTACACAAAGGAAAGACACTAAATGGAGACGTG
This sequence comes from Modiolus philippinarum, assembly GCA_002080025.1. Lineage (NCBI taxonomy): Eukaryota > Metazoa > Mollusca > Bivalvia > Mytilida > Modiolidae > Modiolus > Modiolus philippinarum. The sequence goes on from MJUU01021462.1 coordinate 696, forward strand.
CATGAAGGAATATAATTATTGTCAGAAACCAGGAAGGGGAGATAATTCGACTTTGAGTTTTCATTGATTCCCTATGTATGGGTTACCTTGTATGCACAACTCCTCTTAATCCACTTGAAGGATTTTGATAAAACTTTAGATAAAGGAAGAACACTGTATGTAGATGTGTAAAAATATCAAATAGGCTGAAAAAAGGTGAATTTTATATTTGTCTGATTTAGACAGAGTGTTTTCATTAGAACCCTTGTAAAAAGTTCTTTCTTGAAGATTATATCATTGTGTCCATACTTGTATTGTGTCCACACTTGTACTGTGTCCACACCTGTATTGTGTCCACACCAACTTAATTTTGCACTTACCATAACGATTCAGGGTTCAATGAGGGGGGTGGGGGTATATTTGGCTGCCATTCGGCGACAGCTCTTGTTTCATTATGACTTTTTTGGAAAATATACTGCTGTATTTTTAGCTGGCAAATACAGTTGAGGAGGCTGTGTTAGCGCTAAAGGTCACCACACTGGCCAGGGGCGAATAGTTGTTCCATGTGGCAATTGAAAAACTCTGTCTAATCGCCACTTTGGCAAATGAGAACAATCATTATCGTCTTTCCCTCTGCCTATCTCAGAATGCAGAGCCCTTGCACAAAAACCATATCCGGTTGATCCAAACTTATCAATAGATTGACCTGGAGTTTAATCAAGGCAATTCTCCCAATGTTTGACAGGCAATATCCTTTTTTCTGTTTCGCAAGAAATAAATCTTAATTGAATCAATAATCTATTTTTTTTTTTGGGGGGGGGGGGGGTTTCGAAATTGTAAATAAATTACCATCACCAATACACAAAAATAAAAATGAAACGTGCGAAAAAATACCAGATCAAAAGATGAAAATAAAACTTAAATTGAAACCAATGACAGGTATTCCGGAAAAGATAACGTTGAAGTAGTACAGTTCTGGTTTTTCATGTCCGTTTCCGTCTATCTTTCTTTTTATTATTATCCCCTCGCCCAACAGAGTTGGGGAGGGGATATAGCATCTCGCCCGTCCGTCCGTCCGAGTGTCTGTCCTTTCATCCCACCTCAGCTTAAAGGTTGTGTTAAGCTTCATATCTGAGAAACTACATGTGGCACATCAATCATCTTTGGTCAGTGGATGCATCTTGGAGAGTGTTGCTGCTTCACATGATAATTGAGTGACATTTTACGCTTCAATGACTCAGGTTAAAGTTTGCATTAAGGTTCATATCTGAGAAACTGCATGTGGCACATCAATCATCTTTGGTCAGTGGATGCGTCTTGGAGAGTGATGCTGCTTCAGATGATAATTGGGTCACTCTGACCTACATTTTATGCTTCAATGACTCAGGTTAAAGTTTGCTTTAAGGTTCATATCTGAGAAACTACATGTGGCACATCAATCATCTTTGGTCAGTGGTTGTGTCTTGGAGAGTGATGCTGCTTAAGATGATGATTGGGTCACTCTGACCTACATTTTATGGTTCACTGACTTAGGTTTAAATTTGTGTTAAGGTTCATATCTGAGAAACTACATGTGGCACATTAATCATCTTTGGTCAGTGGATGCGTCTTAGAGAGGATTATGCTGCTTTTGAGAATATTTATACCCCCGTTCCGGAGGAGAGGGGGGTATACTGTTTTACCCTTGTCCGTCTGTCTGTCCGTCTGCCCGTCTGTCCGTCCGTCCGTCTGTCCGTCCGTCCGTCCGTCCGGAACATCTTTCGTCAAGGATTTCTCAGCTTGTGTATGTAGTAATGATTTGATATATGGTCTGAAGCTTAAGTATGATGAGTTGTACCGTGTCTCCCCTTTAAAAATCTGTCACTAATCTACTTCCTGTTTGACGAAAACTTTGATTTTTCCCATTATAGCCATATATTGAAAATTTTCGTTGAGGATTTCTCAGCTTGTGTATGTAGTAATGATTTGATATTTGGTCTGAAGCTTTAGTATGATGAGTTGTACTGTGTCTCCCCTTTACAAATCCGTCACTCATCTAGTTCCTGTTTGATGAAAACTTTGATTTTTCCCATTATAGCCATATATTGAAAATTTTTGTCAAGGATTTCTCAGCTTGTGTATGTAGTAATGATTTGATATTTGGTCTGAAGCTTAAGTATGATGAGTTGTACCGTGTCTCCCCTTTTCAAGTCTGTCACTCATCTACTTCCTGTTTGACTTCATCAATTTTTCCCATTATACCAATATATTGAAAATTTTTGGTCCATACTTGTTTGTGTCCACACTTGAACTGTGTCCACACCTGTATTGTATCCGCACACACTTAAATTTGCACTTTCCATATTGATTCAGTGTTCAATGAGCGGGGGTATAACTGGCTGCCATTCGGCGACAGCTCTTGTTTTAACTGAATTTGGAAATTTAATTGCTACAGGCGAGGGGATTAGCTGTCGTTTCTGACTGCTCCTATCTTGTTGTACTTTTATTTACCTGATTCATGGCAGACATGAAAACTCAGCTATGACTTCTTACAATAAAAAAAGTTTTAGACCAGTGAAAATTCAATTGCGAGTGTGTTTAAATATATATGTCACAGGAAAGCATGATTCTTATCATGATTCTTATCATCAAAGTGACCCTGCCACTTCACGAATTGAACCCTAGAGTGAGACCTGCCAGACCTCATTCACTCTGGCTAGCGCAGGTGAACTGAAGAATCAATACATTACCCCAATCAATCTTTTTGCTATTGAAATCAGTTTCTACAACTGTAGTACTAGTAGGCTTCCGCTCACAAATAATTTAAATGCATGACTAGAATTGACGAAATTGACAGCATCCCTACGATGATGAGGAAATAATTTGAAATAATTTAATTTTTTGCATTTTTTAAAACAAAAATGTTCTTTTTTTTTTGTGGCCAATGAAACTTCAGTGTGGCTAATTATAATACGCACCAATTAGCCACTTTGGCTAAAGGAAATTTTGGCCTACCGCTTACACGGGGAGGGTATATAGGAGTTACTATGCCTTTCTGTCAGCCCAACAGTTTGTCAAATGTTTTTGTAAATGCAATGCCTCTGAAACCATTTAAAGGATTTGATGAAACTTTACACAAATGAACAACACTTTATGCAGATTTTCATATATGAATATACATGCAATTATTGTCCAACACTAGGAAGGGGAGATATTTTGACCCAGGAATGTTGGGGTGGGGGTATTCTTTTTGTGGCATTGCCCCCTTCACCTGTACTTACATTTAATTATTGGAGAAACAGTTTCACATTTTGTCAAGTGAATAATGAGATTTTGCATATTTAATTTGATTAAAAACTCATCAAGATTTGCTTTCAAATGCTGTGAAAATTGATTCATGTGAACAATTTCACTATCAATGACAGTTTTAGTCTATAATATGGTTATCATTTAAAATCTACATGTAAATTTTTGTATGTTTGTATTTTCGATATGGTAATACACAAATGTTATTTAGCATTTTCTTTTATTTGTTTCAGGTATCATACACTCAGATTTAAAGCCATCTAATTTTATCTTAATTGGTGGAAAATTAAAACTGATAGATTTTGGTATTGCAAAGTCTGTGCAACCAGAAAAGACCAGTGTTATGACAGATACCCAAGTTGGTACCCTGAATTATATGAGTCCTGAATCTATAATGGATTATTGTGATTCTGGAGATAAGCCTGTATATAAGGTGAGAATTACACAAGTCCTGAATCTGTAACTATTACTGTGATTTCAAATGCCACTTGTCCAATGTCAAATGAAATAAATGTGTAAAGTATATTCTTACATGACATGCTTAAAGTGTTGTGAGAACACTAGAGAGATGTAAAAAGTGATAAACATAATAGCAACATGCAAAAAGTTGATTGATGTGTATATTTAGTGCTTAATATAATCATTGTCTTCTATTTTTAGATTGGTGTAAAGAGTGATGTGTGGTCACTGGGTTGCATTTTATATAACATGGTATATGGTTATACACCATTCCAGAAAATTGTAAAACAGTTTGCCAAACTACAGGCTATAGTCAATCCTAATTGTGTTATTCACTTCCCAGAGATTGAAGACAAGTTGTTAATGGATGTAATGAAGGTAACAAATAACTTAGTTTGATACATTTTGAAATTAGTCACACAGTCACAGTTCGGTGCACAAAAATAAAAAAAAATCTTAATTTGAAAACCCAGCCAGATTATTGCATTAATAATGGCATTATATAAAACTTAAGGTAAAATTTCTTAGATTTGTCAACATAAACAGAATAGTAGAAATAAGAAAAAAATCTGGGATTCATATCATTAGACAAACGATAAAATTTTATCTGATTTGCAAACTAACATTCATATCATTAGACAAACGATAAAATTTTATCGGATTTGCAAACTAACATTCATATCATTAGACAAACGATAAAATTTTATCGGATTTGCAAACTCAAATTCGTATAATTAGACAAATGATAAAATTTTATCGGATTTGCAAACTAACATTCATATCATTAAACAAACGATAAATTTTTATCAGATTTGCAAACTAACATTCATATCATTAGACAAACGATAAATTTTTATCAGATTTGCAAACTCAAATTCATATCATTAGACAAATGATAAAATTTTATCAGATTTGCAAACTAACATTTATATCATTAGACAAATGATAAAATTTTATCGGATTTGCAAACTAACACTCAGATCATAAGACAAATGATAAATTTGTATCAGATTTGCAAACAGAAACATAGATAATGATACTAAAGACAAAATTTTAAGGATTATTGCGATAAAGATGAATTTTATTGGATTTGTAAACAGACACAGGTAATTTATAGCACAAAAATCCCAAAGTAACTAACCCTCTCATCAGTGCAGAAAAGATAAAAAAAATTTTGTGTTTGAAAGCAGACAAATGTTGAACCGAAAAGGGATATATCAATTAATTTTACATGTATATATATCAAACAAAATTCTTTGTACCCAAAATTTGACTGGCAAAAGCAAAATTTGAATATCAAAGCATATGTGTTTATGAAAATTATTTGAAACTTATACCATTGAAAATGCAAGATTGAGAAATGTCAGACTTCAATATTTCTGTAACAAGACTTGCAGAGTCAAACCATTGAAATTTTACCGTGGGGTGTCTGAGATTTCTTAATGTTTCATTTTCAATGATGTCTGATTATATTCATCACACGTATAACCACAATATAATAGTTTCTTATACAAGATCTTATTAAAGATGCAGGGATATCTTCCATGAGTGTGAGAAATTTGGTCTTTTCCTGAGTGTAACGAGGTTAAAAGATGAAAAATTTCTCCCACAAGTTGAAGATATCCAGATCTTTAATTTTGGTTCAATATAAGAAGCTATTTCTTCCGTAAAAATACAATGACCAAACAAAAGGAAAGCAAATATTGCCATTCCTTGAGAAGTTTTCTTCTGTAACGGCAAATTATTCAGGGAGATTATTATGGTAACAACTGTGACGTCGAACAATTGCAACATTTGATTCGATGTTTAAATGAGCAAGACAGCTTCACTTAACCTTGTCTTCTATGGGCTTTCTTTCACGGAAAACAGTCATTTACAGAAGAACATAATGTCTTCACTACAAGTCTCTGTTCTTGACGTCCTCCTTTCCTATTAAGAGACTTCAGTGCTGTCAGAATAATCTGTCTGGTATTTTTTCAGTCTTGTATAAGAATTTCGTGTACCCTGAAAAATGGAACTGGCTTACATTTTTAGTAAGAATATTTATTTTTCAGAAATGTTTGATAAGAGATCCTAAAACAAGACCAGGAATTGAAGAATTACTTCATCATCCATATTTACAAAGTGAAAAGAAAGGTATGATATTGATTTTGATTTGAACAATATGTATTTAACCCATTAGCTGACGAGTGCAGCTAAAGCCTGATTTTTGCTTCGGACAACTGTCAACAAGTGCTGCTCCAGCAGGATTTGATATGTAAAAAAAAAAAAAACTAGATGGGGAAAAAGGATGAAAAATGTGGATTTTACATAAATTTAAAGCTTGGGAACACATTTTGATGAAATTCTTCAAGATTTAATGGAAAAGGATTATAAGATTTTATATAAAATTTTAAGCCAGGAAATCTTAAGGAAAGAGTGTCTTATTGTTGAAAAATATCTTGGAATTTTTAACAGGCATAGGGATTTTGTCAAAATGGGACACTTTGGTGCATGGTATTCAAATTTTCACAGGAAAATACGTGTATATAAAAATAAAAAATATACAAAGGTCTACAATCCTTTTTAAGTAAAAAAAATAAGATTCAACTCCCAAAAATGAATTTTTGTGAGATATTTAAAGGGAATCCATCGTCTCAGAGGTATTTCTGCTTGGAACATTATTGGTGAAAGGGTTAAATACATCTAAGTCATTTTTCATGTCAATATTCCTATAACACAAATATGAAACACAGGATAGGCAAATTGAAAATGAGTTTGTCACAAACAAAAGTAAATAAAGAAAATTCAGGCATGTTTATTTATTTGGGTCTAGGACAATCACCCCTAGGACAATTGCAACTCCCCCCTTTTCCATATAAAGACAATTGTTTTCCCATTATTAACAGAGTAATTCATTATATGAATGCTAAATATAATTCTTATGTTGCTGTATTGCAGGTTTTGTTTTGTTTTTTGTTTTTTTGTTTTATTTTTTTGTTTCATTTTATATTTGTGTGTGTGTGTGTGGGGGGGGGGGAGGTTGTTTGCTTTGTTTCTGGTTTTGTTTGAATAGCTTATTTTGAGATATTGTTAATATGTCAATAGCACAGACTCAATGGTGCTTGTCTTGCAATGATATTTGTTCATTTATTTTAAATAGGCCTTTTTATACAACCACAAAAATTTTTGCGGTGGTATATTGGTATGGTGCTGTCGTCGTCGTTGTCATCGTCGTATGTAGACACTTTTGTTTTTGGTCAATAACTTTTGTTCCAGTAAATCAATCCTTATGAAATTTTAAAATAAGGCCATAAAAAAATAATTTATTGGTTCACAGGCCCTCCCTCATCTAGTTTGAGGCTTGAAAAAAGCCCCTCATTGACCCTATTTTTTGCCATTTCAATAAAATAAAAATAAAAAATCACCTCCATCACTACATTTTTGGTGGTTTTTACAATGTAAAAAGCTGCCTCATCTATTTTTTTGCAAATAAAAAGATAAAAAAAATCACCTCCCTCCCTCATCATTTAAAATAAAAAATGGCCTGAGAACCAATTAATTAATTTTGTATGGCCTAATGTTCTTTGGTACAAAAGGAAGGCTTGCAGTAGTTTTGGTCATTGTGACCCCTACGGTTTTAAAAAAGGGGCCAAAAAAGGGTTAAATTGGGTGTTTTCACATATTTGTCTGAAGAATCTTTATCATTAATCGGATTTTGATGGGGTCTCTCAGTGTGCTCCAGAGGAAATTCCTCATCTGTAGTATGCCAATGGATTTCTCGTAACATGTACCGTTCCCATGATCAATGGGGCCAAAAAGGGGCAAATCCAAAAAAAAAAAATATTTTTTAATTTTTTCTTAGATTTTGATGCCGTTTTTTTCAATGGATTGCTTATGAAAAACACAGCACTCTGCTATTAGATTTTTGGTAAATTGTTTGCTTACATAGCTATGAGGGGCCAAACGGGGCCATATTGCTAATTTGCAGATTACCTAAAATTTTTATTTTTCATCAGATTTTGATGGGATTTTTTTCTTTAGATTCCTCTTGATATAAGCTTTCAGTAATATGTCAATGGATTTGTTGTAAGTCTTACTGTTTTCCAGCTATAAGGGGTCAAAGAGGAACCATAAGGAGTCATAAGGGCTAATTTTCATTTTCCCTAGTTTGTGTCCAGCTAATTACTGGGTCAATCCCCTTATTGTGTCCATGCAATTATTGTGTCAAGCTCTTTAGTATGTCCACACTTACTTTCAATTACACTTGTTCAAATTTACACTTGTTCAAATACATGCTGCTGTCGTATCATGCTGCGCTCGGCGTAGCTCTTTATTAAGTTTTGAGTTACAGTGTATTGATTGTTAAATTATGCATATTTACTCCATACATATATTTTTTCATAGCATTTAATAGTGTGTTCGGATGAGTTCATTATTTATTTCTTAATTTCTTAACGTTTTATACTTTTGGATCTATTAAGATATAAGTACAATTGTAACTAAAAGTTATAGAAGCAGTATTTTGTTACTCATACTTTTGTCCAATCTATCTAATCTCGAATGTTATATTAGCTACACATCCATAAAAGTATTTTTAAATAGCCTTACTTGGGTGCCATATATGGTTCTAATGGAACAGCTGTTTTAAAGTTCTTATGCTCCGTCTTTGACTAAACTAAATAACTGACATGTCATATTGGACTTGACCTACAGGCCAACTTCGATGCCTCGAACACTCAAGGGACCGATGAAACAGTTCGAGCTAGAGGGGTGTTCAAGATATTGAGGTTGAACTGTGCTTAAATTCAAGCAAAGGATCAGAAAAAGTGTTCGAGGCATCCATGGTGTTTGAGTTTCTGCAGATCGACCATCGAAGTTCAACTGTATGTGTATTGAAGTTCTAACCATCTTGTGAAAATTGTTAACATTTAAGTCTAGACCACAGCAATTGTTTGATGTCATGACACTGAAACCAGAATGAGAATGGACAGAGAGTCAAGAGGATATTATGTGTTATTTCTTTGTTGTTGATTTTATTATGTTTTTGTTTTCAGAGAAACCAACAGCACAGACAGTAGCAGATTACAAAATTGAACGATTGGTACAGAAATTAGCAGATAAATTTGCTTCTTCACCAAACACTGTAAGGTCGCTGGTTAGGAGTGAAATACAAAAGGTAAAAATCTTAATCTTTGTTGTCTTGGCTGCTAAAATTTTGTTTTCTGCAGTATTAAAGTACTAATGCCGCACCTATGAAAGTAAGGGCCATATCATGTTCTGTTATGTCCTTTTGTCAGTGCGTCTGTCCCAAGTTAGTTTTACCCTCAGGTTGAATTTTTTTTCTGTGAAGGATGTATGCTATTATCATTAAGCTTTATTTAAATACACATTAGAGTATAATTAAACAAAATCATAATAAAAATACATATTATGCATTCAACCAACTTCATACTTTACTAATCCTGAAATATACAATATAGTATTGTTCAAAGGAATTAAGAGGTGGAGCATTGTTTATGTTAGACACATATTCTTGTTAAGTATGATTTTCAGTGTTTGGTTTCATGTAAAGAGAAATTACCTATATAAATGTATAAAACCTGCTGTGATTTCAGTAGCAGTATGAAGTTTTAAGAATAGTCATTCAACCACTAATTTGTGATTTTCTGAATTATTGTTTATTTCTTCCACCATGAAAAATTTTCCGAAATCACATACTAATCCACTAATAACGAAAAAACCTGCAGCCTTTTTCACAAAAAAATTTACGATAAAATTTAGTCGTAAGTCATTAACATTTTATACATGACTTACGATTAAAATTTGTCTTTTTTTTGTTTTTTTTTTTTATTTCGTGAAAAGGGTTGCTGGATATTGATTTATNATAATAGAAATATAATAACTGAGAAACATTTGCTATGAAAAATTTTCCCTTTAAATGTTCAACTTTTTGGTTGAATATTACATCCGGCAGGTCGGACTTCTTATCATGCATTGTCGTTAATGTCTTGCCTCATCTGTCATTTTGTCAATCCACAACTCCTTCAAAATAGCGAGTCAAAATTTAAACAGACTTTTATGGATATAGTGTTTGGTAGGCTGTTTAAATTAATATGTATTATAATAAAAGATAGTGTTTGGTAATCCATTTATATTATTGGCATGCTGAAGTGTTCTTTCCATATCATCAGTCAGCATGCCCTAGACTGACACCCTGTCTCTTTTAAATCCTAACTGAATAGTGGTCCTGTTTTCATGTTTCCTGACTGATATGAGAAATGCTTTTCTACTCGCTATTCTCTGACAGTCAGTGATTGGTTAAAATTCAAACATAAATTTTAATTGCCATCCTTTGACTTTACCATTGTGACTACATGAAAAAAGTTGACCACTACTGGTTGATAAATATGACAATAGGTATACCTCACTAGACTTCTCTAAGGATCTGTTCAAGTTTTATTTCAGTTTAAATGTTTTTGAAATATTGAATACATTTCACGAGTTATTTTGAATGAAATATTTATAGTGATTTTATTTCTATTTTTAGGATACACCTGACAGCGATAATTCAGAAAAAGACGATTTGTTTGGTAACAGAGCTCCACTGAAATCTCTGAACTTGCAGAATTTTTTATGATGACTTGAAAAAGACAGTACTAAACTTGTTATATAACACTGAAAGCCCAGCTGGAAAGCTACACACAAATTTTGATGAAGAGAAAATTATGATGATGATGGCTGTAAAGGTTTTACAGAACAACAGTAGAACCATAATGTATCTGTGTAAATGCCAAAATTAGATGTGATACTGAAAGATTATATTGTTGTCTGGTCCACAAAATTGTCAGGAGGCAAACACAATTGTTCAGATAAGCCTCCAGTTTTAAATAAGGCTATATGTTTTGTTAAAGGATACTTATTGATGCGCTCTGTTATCTTTTCTGTTTCTCTTCTTCTTTTATCTGGTCTTTGATGAATCTTTCAAATACATGGATATTGTTAAAACTTTGAAATTTGTTAATTAAAGGCAAAAGATTGTTACTTACTATATAAAAAGAATGACATTTTTCAGCTTAAAAAAATCCCAATTGCGTCTTTTCCCATGTTTACCATTTCCCATTGTCATAATTATAATAAAACAATTACTGACTTTGAAATATGTTGCAGCAACCTATATCAAAGTCAGTAATAAGTATGATAATATTTTTACTAGTCATTGATCCTAAATAACTTCCACCATGCCCACTGCAATTTGGAAAATGTGTGAATTGTAAATTCTTAAAAACCATTTCATACATGTACATTAAATATTGATATTAACAACATTTTTGTCTCGCCTGCGACGAAAAGGTCGCGGAAGCGAGACTTAGGGATAGCGTTTCCTGCGGCGGCGGCGGTGTCAACAATTGCAAACTATTGTGAATAAACAAGCTTATGTTAGTTGTAGGTCCATAGTATTTGATGTGCATTTGTATTATTATGGGTACAACTCAAATCCCTACTTAGATTGTGGCCCTGGCCCCTTAGTCACGCATGAACGATCACATTAAGTTTTTAGCAAGCAGTTTGTA
>MJUU01021462.1:25616-40238 GCA_002080025.1 Modiolus philippinarum
AATTTATGAAATCTGTAACCTTGCTGCAAAAGTTTTGAAGTAATAGTAAGGTTACGTTCATTGAAGTCGTCAAGAGTAGAACAAACGCGTGCGAATCGTACCAGTTGAGAAATATAAACTCCGTAGGATGGGGCTAGAGGAACGTCGCCGTCAAGAAAAGGGAAATTAGTAATACTGAAATCAAAATCATCCCTTTTATCGTAAATTTTAGTTTTTATTTTACCAGAGTCAACGATGATAGTTAGATCCAGAAAAGGGCAATTCTTAGAATCATTATTAGCTTTATTAAGTTTCAGTTGTTGTGGGTAAATGATGTCGACATAATCTAAAAACTGGGGATTGTCAATAGTAAGGATATCTCAATATACCTGCTGTTATCGTTGAAAATTGAAATAAGTTGATCACTGTTTTGTATGGTCCCATTTTGTAATTTTTTCATGAAGTCACGTTCGTAACAGAAAAGAAAAAGATCTGCAATGAGAGGTGCACAATTTGTACCCATGGGAATTCCAATGACCTGTTGATAAACAATGTTGCCAAAACGAACAAAAATGTTGTCAAGCAAAAGATTAAGTGCTTTAATCGTATCATCACACGTCCAGGAGGAATGATTGTTGTAAGTGATATTAGAAAAGAATCCTTGCGTTTTGTTACAACAAATAAACTGCAGTCCAGAAAATTTAAAAGACCATTTAATCAATTGTCCCAATTGAGATTTTATCAGATTATGCGGAAGTGTTGTATAAAGTGTAGAGAAATCATAACTGTCGATAGATGAAACTGGTTTTTGTATTGATTGCAATTTATCTAAAACTTCAATAGAGTTTTTTACACTCCAAAAGTAATTGACACCAGAGTTTTGATAAGTTTTTTCACAATATTTTATAATTAAGTCCTTTATACAAGAAAGTGCACTGGTTAAATGGATGGACAAGTTAGTAGTAGAACAATTACTCGATGCCGAAATAAAACGATGCTTGTACGGGTTTTTGTGAAGCTTAGGAATCCAGTACATAGTAGGCAAGATGTTATCTTTAGGTGGAACTTTGAGCATTTCTGTGTCCTTGTAATGTTGTTTGGTGAGAGTTTGTTCATCACAATTGGTGCGTTTGAAAGTATTAGACTTGTCCAATTCGTTTTGTTGGACATCGATGTAGTATTTCTTTCAAATGATTGAAACGTTATTAGAAGCTTTGTCAACTGGTACAAACACATATTTTTTGCCAAGATCTCTCAATTTAGACTTTATTCTATTAACAGACAGCTTAGGATGTGGCTCAACATAAACTGATATGGTTTCTCATGAAAAAATTAAATGTTTTTAATCAAGAATATACTATGAATATACTATGAATTTACAACATCTGAACCCACATTGTGTAAGCTCTAACATGTGCCAAATAGAAGATCAAAACAGGAAAATATTAAAATTAAAATAAACTATTCACAGAAACAATTAGTATAATGCTGTGATTTATGATTTCATGGTACTGTTTCCTGAACAAGAGTTTGCAGAATTTACAACATTTAGGTTAGCATTTGATGATTTGGATTGATTGATTGATCATTGTAACGTCTACTGAGCAATGTTTCAGCTATATCAAAACGAGAACAAGTTTGTTGATAAATAATCAATTTGGGGTATGGAAAGGGCCATGGGACGGGAAATTCTGACTGACACTAGAAAAGTAGGGAGAAATCGAAAGAGGCGGGGAATGGATGATTTGGAAACCCTTCAAACACAGTCAATACGTTTTTGTGCCAGATACTCATGGAATACAGGCACTTGTTTCATAAAAAAATAACAGCCCCCCCTCTCTTCTTCCAGAAAAGCAGGGACTGACATTTTATATGAAGCAGAAGAGAAGAAGGGGCTGACATTTTTTATATGAAACAAGTATGTACAGGTCTACCTCCGGCGAAAGCACGTTTGTTTCATAGAGTTGCTGTCTTTCGTATCTAAAGATTCTTCAGCTATGACTAAAGACACCTCTGCAAATGCCACAATGTATGTTAGCGACAGAAATTTACATAAATCATGAAAACGAAGAACTGTCTGCTTAAGCCAAAGTCAGTAAATAGGACTAAATACTTATCGGTAAATCTCGGTCGGAGATGGTGATATTTTCCGAGTTCGGCAAACTTCGTTCTCAGCATGTGATATTTTCGTTGCTATGCAAAAATATCACATGTTGCTAGGGGAAGCCTGTGATATTTTCGTTGCTATGCAAAAATATCGCATGTTACTAGGGGAAGGCGGAGCAAACAAAAAATACTGCAAAATACCACATTTAGGATAACCAATGAAATGTCTGGATTTTAACAGAAATTTGCATGAAGTATAATAAGAGATTATATGTCATGTGAACACTTTGTTAAGCATATATGCTATTGTGTTTTGTTCACTTACTCCATATCCTTTCATAAAATATTCCACTAATGCTTGACGGTGTCAAATGCTACCCTCAGCAAATGGAGAGAAAGTCTTGATGTGAAATAATGTGAAATTCAGTATGATCTGTGTATGTGTGATGAAGGGTCTATCGGTGGTAAAATGATGACATTTTTTATGAAGAAAAAAAATTGGCTTTATCGCCTTTTGTTCAGAGGTTAAAAGCTGAGTCAAATATCTGAACACCTATGATTCTCCCATATGTAGCCCTTAAAATAATTAGGTATGTGATCGAAAAAGAATAGCACTCCTTTTAAAAAGATAAATGAAAAAAATCAAGTTAAATCACTTGATGTAATGTAATACCATTACATAAAATTTAGGACAAATATGGCGTTTTAAACAGTAAGTAAATTTTATTGTACATTTTGAATCAAAGCTTATTGAGGAGAAACAAAATAAAGTTTACTGAGGACAAACAAAGCGAAGCTTTATTGAGGAAAAGAACTATCAAATTAGAATAAATCAAACCTAGTTTGAAAGTGAGTATTGCAAAAATATACTAAAAGTTAGATATTTTGTTTCGCGTCCTATTTTTGGTTAATATTGGAACAACATAGAGTCACATTTTACAGTGTTACAGTTTTTTTTCTAGGATAATCTAAATTAGCTGAGTTTTATTACTTTTTCTCTTTCATAAGTTTATACAGAATCCCAAACGGCCAAAATCCAAAGGGCAAAAAAGACCAAGCAGGTGTAAACCCATTAATGTAACTGAACGTTACCTGTAATCTGACAATTTTTGTCGTGTCTGTCGCAGAGAATCATGGGTATAACTTTCCGGTGGCGGATTCGTACACCTTAAAATCTCAATTTCTTTTTTTTTTCTTTAAAGTATATCACTTTTGTAAAGCTTGTGGTGTCCGTCATAGCTTAGAGTTTGAACTTTCCAGCATAACATGTTTCAGATGACCTGGACCTTGTCTTAATGGTTCAATGCCTTCGTAAATTACAAAATATTATCACATTCAATTACAAACAAAAGATAACAGTCAACACCTACAATGGCCGAATAACTACAACCACAAGAAACAATTTACAAACGAACTGCATTAGAAAAACAAAAAGAAAGACAAAAAACAAACGTTAAAAACGAAATGAACTCGGGAGAACGAACTTGGTACAAGCATTATCAAAAGCCAGCGGTAGGGTTAAACCAGTTTATTGGTACCCATCCCCCTTTTCTCAGGATGTGTCCTTTCTCAGGATTTGTCGTGAATATATGTATTATGAATAGTGTATCGATGTGTCTACGCGGGAACATATCAAACTGCCACTTCTCAATCAAACACGACCTCATTTGCACCGTTCAGTGACTTTGAAAATTTTGCTACATATTTTTACATTCAATTTCTATGTCATTGAAATGTATAGAGACATCGTATCTGGTATGTTGCTACATTTTAGTAGATACATGTCAGTCTGACAACTTTCATGTAACCCTGACCTCAGTTTCATTGTTCAGCGACTTCATTTTCACATTCATGTAAATTCATGTACATTTCTCATCAATTATAACACCTAGACAGTCAATACTTGGTCAGTTATTATATCTAAGTAGGTCCAGACTCCTATCATTTAACCTTGACTTCAATTTCATGGTTCATTCACTTTGTTATTGTTTTTACATTCGTGTCTATTTCTCATAAACTGTAACACCTAGACAATCCTTACTTGGACAATTGTTACATTTTAGTTGGAACTTTCCAGTCTATTACATGTCATGTTACCTTGACCTCAATTGTATTGTTCAGTGATTTAACTCATGTCCATTTCTCAGCGGTTGTAACACCTAAACAGTCCATACTTGTTTCATTGTCACATCTCAGTAGATATTTGTCTGTCTGACATCTGTCATGTAAATGATTAACTGACTTTATCATTTTTTAATTAATGCATAGATCTCAGCAATTGTAATACCTAATCTATCCATATTACAAACATAAGCTCTATAAAGCTTTTAACTGACATATATATATATATACATAAGTAAAACACACAAGCACAAGATACAAAGCAACTAAAAAAGCAGCGTCATGCAAGCAAATAAATAAAAAAAGGCACTAAAAACACATAGCACAAGCAGAATAGAAATACAAAAAATGGCATAAATTAATAGCAAATCAAAACATAAAAAGCAAAGGAAAGAAAAACCAGATATGTGATATCTAAATTTATATGGCATGATTGAATTTATTATGACAAAAATACAGAAAATTTAAGATAAAAGTTATTTACATGCATTACATTTGCTCTGATTTCCATTCCAGGATTGTATTATATTCTTGAACTGATTAAAATTTGAAANTTTTCTAAAATTATCAGGTAATTCGTTCCATAAAACAGCTGCTGCATATCTTAAAGAGTTCTTACCATAGGTAGTTGTCCTCACTCTAGGTATATCTAAAATGTTTGAATATCTAAAGCTATAATTATTGTTTTTAAAAGTTACTAAAATATAAAGGAGACAAATTATATAAAATTTTAAAACATTAAAGTGCCATAGTGCGCATTCTCCTTACTTGTAATGATGGTCCCTTAGCTATGTGTAAAAGATCTTTGTATGTGCTATTATAATCTTCATAAATAAAACGCAGAGCTCTTTCCTGTATTTTTTCTAATTTTACTGTATTTGATTTAGAACAAAAATGCCATGCTAGAGGACAAAAATTAAAATTTGATAATATAAAAATATGAAATATAGTAGGTTTTGTTTAATTTAGATAGAAAGCATCCAATAGCTTAAGTACACTCAATTGTTGAGAGGCTTTACGACAGATATTTTTAACATGTTGGTCAAAATTTGATTGATAATCAATATCTATACCTAATAATCTAACATCATCACAAGAAACATTTACAGATTCAATATTAAAAACAGGTTGTTTAGCATGTGTCTTCTTACCAACAGTTTGCTCTTACATTGCACCTGATCTCACCCATGGTTTTAAATTGTTCATCTGTATGGTGAATATCTGTAGGACTGTGTACACAATGGGTTAATACAGATGTAAATGTTGATTATCATTTTTCCTAAAGTATTAAGTTCACAATCGTTTTGTCTGTCCGAAATCTGATTCAAGATTCTTTCTTTACTTAATACTGGGATGATCATTTTTTTTAACTGTCTACGACCTTTAAATGGCAGTTGCTGTCCTTAGCTGATTTTGGCTTTGTATTTAGATCATATTGGTCATTTGTTCTCTATCAGTTTTTGCATATCTTTGAGTAATGGTCTTCCAAACGTTTAGATTTTATCTGCACCGAAGAGACATAAGTTGTCTAAATGCGCATATGCAGAAATTAAATTCAGTTATTTGTTAATTTAGTTATCTGTTGAGTGCTACCGGACACTAACGCAGTGGAAGGGGAGGTTTGGCTAGCCATAAAACCGGTTTAACCCACCACTTCTTTTGAAATGCCTATGCAAAGTCAGGAGCAATGCGGCCGACAACTGTGCCGATGGTTTCCCCCGGATTTGTATTAATGGACATAGGCTCTAGACGGTATCGAGTCGTTCCGTCCCCAAACCAGTCCGTCCCCAAGTAGTTCCGGCCACAGTCGTTCCGTCCCCACTAGTTCTCCAGGTCCCGAAGCCGATCCGTCCGGGATATATATTTCCCACTATGGAGTATAAATGTCCATTATCGTTAACCGTTTTTAAAAATGCTTCTTTTCAACTATCGTTACACGTCAAATGGGTCAAAAATTTACCGTTAATCAACATAAATACATTTAGTCCGTGGGCTGGAAACACTTTCCGTGCACACCCCCCACTTCCGAACCAGACCGGTTTGTTCAGTCCCTTTATGTCCCCTCTTCAAAATAAAACATGTTAACACGAACATAACCTGCACGCATAGACAGTATAGGGCCACTTTTATAGTACACCATCAGAAATTCTTGTTTTTTCGTTTTAACCTAAGTTTCATCTTTTAAGCTCCATAATTTTTTAACGATAGGTTATATGTAATAAAATTCGGTTCCAAATGAAAGCTAAATTAATATTCTTTACAATGAATACAAGTTTGGGCACTTTACGCCATTTTTATGATCTGGGGATGCAAAAAATGTAACCCTCCACCTGCAAAAAATTGCGAAAATGACGATTTTAGGCTGTTAATTCCTTTCAGATAAACAACCCTCGTCATTTGATCTAGTCTTTATGTCTAACTTATCAGGTGTGATACAATGTTGGAAAATAAAACCATTAAAGTCCATAAAATTTTGATTTTCGGTATAAAATTTTACAAAAATGGGAATTTTCGGAATTTTAGATTTTTTCACAATTTCGACTTTCTGACTTTAGGATCGTAAAATCTGAATATATATTTAATAATGGCCGATTTAATATAGATTTATGATATATTAGCAAGAAATTGTGAGCACAAATTTTAGTTTCAGACATAATGTAGGTTCAGAAATGTCAAAAATTAGCACCCCTCCCGCTCAAAATTAGGGGAAAATTTGAAATAATGATAAAAAGATAATGTTAAATGGGAATTCTAGTGTTTATTTCACTTAATCTGACATGCAGAAGCTCATTCAAGTAGATTTAAACTTTTTAAGAAGGTCTCTTTTCGACTCATCTGCCCGAAATTCTATGCAAAATGGAAGTTTTCAGTTTTTCAGAATTTCTGCTGTTTTGACTTTGAGATGCAAATACTTCATGATATTGATATGTAACTTAAAAATGTTGATTTAATATCGTTTCATTATATGTTAGCAATTACAAAGTATGCTTTTAAACATTTTAGACTAACTACAGTCTCATAAATTACAAACATATAACCCCTTACCACACATATTCAACACAATTTATTCCATTTTATTCAGCTTAAAAAGCTTGAAAAGCTTAAACATTGTATAAAGGTCTCATTTTCAAACACCAAAATACACAAAGACTGACTTATATCACAAATGAGATCACGCTAGTAATTAGCATGATTCGTGAAATTATTTTAATTTTGTACCTTTATCGTTATTTTGCGAAAAAAATCGGCAAAACATATTTTTGTAGAAATATCTATTGTGAGGGGCATAAACTTTAATTCAAAAATTTTATTGCCATAAACAAATGGATTGATAAATTTTTGTGAAGGCATAATTTCAAACATTTTATTGATATGAATATCAGAGGATAATGGATAACAAGTAGAGCCTATGTTAATCCTATACCAAAAAGTATACAACAAGATGAAATATACAGGCAAATATTAAAACATGTTATTTGTATGCAAATTTTCAGCCCTATCACACCTAATATTGAGTTAACGCAAATGAGACAAATTCTCTACAAATACATGGTAAAACTAAGCAATAGAACAACGCTTTTATTGTTATCCTTCATCCTGAAGTCACTATGAGGCCTTCAACAATGAAATTTAATACTCATACCTCATTAAAATCTCAAGACGGCCCCTAGCACCGGTTAGAGCGGAATGAGCAATGCTACATCCATGTCACTTTACTCATGGGTGCAGGATCGTCAACAAACATAATTTTAATTGTAGCCTTGAAGAAAACATTAATGAGTCAATTATTTTTTCGATCATATAAATGCCCATCGACTACCCTTATTTAAGAAAACATCCGTTTTTAATTGGCTTCTTTATGTACTAGTATGAGCTAATCAGTCTAATTAATCAATTAATAGACGAATTTCCAATTTCGTTTATGAATGAATTGCCCGGATTGACCTGGGGTCAATCGGAGTAAATTGCGTCATGTAACATTGTGACGTCCAAAAATCTATATTGTGACGTCAAATTTTTCCGGGAAAATTCTCCAATTGGAAACTAGTCTATTGATTGATTAAATTAATTTTTAGTATTTACAAGCTTGTTGATTTAAATAATCAAATTAATATATATGGGGCCGGACCTACTTTAGGCCGGGACTACTGGGGACAGAACGACCGGGGACGGAACGACTGGAAAACCTCTAGACCACCCTGTTCGGTAATTTTGTTATTACCCCATGCACATACAATACAGAGATAAGATGATTATTTCATCTAAAATGTGCTTAAAGTGTTTGTTTTGCATTTTAAATACCTGTATCACTACAGGTCGTGCAATTTGGTCGAAAAAAGACTTAACAACCCCACAGAATTAATGGAAAGTTCATATGGGACTAACATGGTTCTCTTGATGTAAAGCAATTCGATAAACAGCGCCAGAGTGGTTGAAAGATGCTTCCGCATTGTCATCGAATCGGTACCAAGTCAATACTGGCTAAAGGATGGTTTGAATGCAAAACTTCTCTTTAAAGGCACCAGTGATTATATGAAAAGACCCCAGGACTCTTATTCAATCGAATGAGTCCCGATGTGGCTTAAAGAGTTAAGGGCATAGTTGAAAGTAAAAAAAAATACCGAACTTACTGTAAATTTAGTTTCTTTTAATGGCCATTTCGACAACTTATGTCAGTGCAGATCAAACCAAACTACTTAGAAGATCATAAACTGAATTATATGTAGTAGCTGATAGAGAACAAATAACAAATAAAGATGCCCCCTGCCCCCCCNGCCCCCCCCCCCCCCCCCCAAAAAAAAACAAAAAAAAAAATTCTTAAGGACAGAACTATGCACGAGGGAGACACTCCTTGGGTGTGAACGAATTTCCAAAATATAGATATTGCAAATTACAAAATAAAATCGGTTGTTCAGCTTTGCTCATACCTCATAGTAAGTTCAAGACGGCTTCTAGTACCGGTTTGGACGGAATTCTTTGCTGTATGTCAAACAACGCTATATCCGTGTTTTTTTAGCCCATGGATGAGGGATCGTCAACAAACATAAAATGAACTGGCAAGGTGCTCTTACAATCACAGTCATTCATTGCCCGACAAAAGCATTAGTATTTTAAGCTAGTTGACAATTCCAACATATAGACAAACACAGGTCGATTGTAAGAAAACTTGGTTTAATAAAATAGTGAGATGTGGACACTTTAAACAGGTGATCAGAATTGTATTTGGAAATTACAAAAATTGTAAATGCCAAAATTAGAAAGTATGACAGCATATTCTCTTACAAAAAAGTACACCATGCATAAGTGGAAAAAATAGAGTGGGTGTTTTAATCATTCTTTTCTTTGTCGTACTTATGTGATGCCTTTCTTGTTTACTATGTTACATTGTCTTCGTTTTTTTAACCTTTGGTTCGGTTCTAATTTACTTTATGGTGAATGTCTGTAGGACTGTGTAAACAAAAAAGATTCATACAGATAGTAATGTTGATTAACATTTTTCCTAAAGGATGGGTTGCAATAAGGCCGTTTTCCGGCCCACCTGGAATTTTGATATAATATGTTTCAATATAACCTACAATATATGTAGTGTAAGATTGTACAATTAAATATCAAAACGCGCATGTGCAAGTCACGTGCTCACGTGATTTTACTAGCACACGTGATAGAGTAAGAAAAGAATAAAGATTGGCACACTACCAAAACAACAAGTAAACCAATTTTGATATTGAAATAATATGCAAATGATGCAATTCTATCCATGATATAATTCTTTTGTCAATCAACTTCTTTTTTTAAAGAAAATAATACTGTTTGATACAGATAACCCTTTGTGGGAGAATATATACAAAAACTTCATTTTTCGAGGTAAATGGAGTACCATACCATCTGATTTTCTGATATTTTCTGGATATTATTATTAATTTGTGCTCTTCTGACATATTTTCAGATACTTTTACATTTGTTTCAATACTTTAAACAAAATATCACGTAAGTGGACTTAAATAACACGATTTTGTCGACTTTAATAGCTTGATTGGTATAAGTATCAGTGTTACTTTTCATATATATATATATATTTTTTTTTTGATTTTCGAAAATTTTGCTTCGAATGCAAACACTGAGACATGTATTGTTGAATGTGAATAATTTGCGCTTTATTTGGTGTAAATAAAGAATATTTTTGTTACATATTCAGTAGTTTTACTATGAAGTATACCAATGAAGCATATAAAACTAAAGATGCATATATGTGTTATAATTTAACTGAGGCAGAAGATTGTACGTTAAATTCATATATTACACATCATTTCTGTCCAAGTTTCACCTCTATTTGAAAGTTATAGGGGCTCCTGTAACATATCAAGAGGGAAACCCTTTTCTAAGAAGACAAAATCGAAAATATTATAAAGGTAACCTTGAAAATAAATAAGCTTGAAAATACATAGAAATTTGGCAATAAATGACCAAATTTCTTCGGAATATTTTTTTAAAATATGAACAGATGATGCTGCAGGGCAATTGATTATTCCACGGCTAATATGTATTGTTTCAAATACACAAAAACACATTTTTATATCGGGTAAAACAATGAAAGCTTAACAATATAAATATGGTTTACTTATCAAACCAGATCTTGTTCAGCTTATTTGGCAAGTCGCCAGGTCAGAAAAAAGCTGATACAAGGTATAGAATAATAGCAAGACCACATTTACTGAGAATTTTGAATTGTATAAAGCTATGATTTGCATATATGAATCAATTAAACGTTGATAAACAAGACAGATAACAAAACAGAACATCATAAATACACTGAATTTTTACTTAAAAAATTCATTTTTTTCCATTTTTTTTCTATGTCTTGCACGCGGAACCAGCTTGGCATTCTGCATGCTTAGTACTTTAATAAGTAATCTCTTGTAAAATTATTAGCTTGGTTCCGACTGCAAGGCAGGGTCCAAATGCAGTTTGAATATACCCCATGTTGACTATTTTTCCATAGGCTTAATGTTAATTGCCATCGAGAGGGGTATTAGAAATGGGCTAATTTCAGTGGAATGAAGCAATGTTTTGAAAAAAATACACATTTGATTAAAAACTACAAATGTTCCGGTGTTGAAAGGTATCAAATAGTTTACGCTTTTAATAAATTTATTTTTTGGCAAATCAGTGGGCCGATTTTAGGCCTTGATGCAACCCATCCTTTAGTATTAAGTTCACAATCGTTTATGTACAATACAGTGATAAGATGATTATTTCATCTAAAATGTACTTAACTGTTTTTTTGGCATTTTAAATACCGGTATCAGTACAAGCCGTGCAAATCGTTCGAAATAAGACTCACAGCTCCACAGAATCAATTGAAAGTTCATATGGGACTAACTTGGCGCTCTTGATGTAAACAATTCGATAAGCAGCGCCAGAGTGGTCGAAAGATACTTCCGTATTGTCATCGAATCAATACTAAGTCCATACTGGCTAACGTAGGGTTTGAATGCAAAACTCCGCTTTAAAGGCACCATGTGAAAAGACCCCTGGACTCTTATTCAATCGAATGAGTTCCGATGTGGCTAAAAGACGTAAGGGCTCAGTTGAAAATAAAAAAAATACGGAACTTACTGTGAATTTAGTTTCCGTTAATGGCCGTTTCGACAACTTATGTCTCTTCAGTGCAGATCAAACCAAGCTACTTAGAATATCATAAACCGAATGATAGAGAAAAAAAAAACGAATAGGCCAGGACCCCCATCAACCCAGGAATAAAAGAATCAGTAAAGGACAGAGCTATGCACCAGGGAGATACTCCTTAGGTTGTAAAGAATTTCCAAAATTTAGATATTGCAAATAACAAATAATATCGGTTTCGGGTCATCACCAAACAACTGACCTCTGGTTTAGCGAGAATGATTTTAAGTTTCTCATGGAATCGATCAACTTCTGAAGTTTACCTATAAGATCTGTATAAAGCCTCGAATTTAATTTGCAATATCTTCTTTGTTACATTAAGGATGGTCACTCCTTAGCTTTTTAACTGTCTCTGACTTTCGGAATTCTCATATTTTATCCGTCATGATGCATAAGAAAATTTTGCACTCTGACACTTACTTTTCTCTTCAAAATATGTTTATGTACATATTGAATAAACTTGATAAAATTTTATGACATTTTTTATATTTTATAAAGGTAAAATGCCTTAATGCAAAGTAAATTAAAAATCAAGAGGAATTTGGTTTCCCGCCAAAATTTCAGGCACTTATATCTCAAAAACGGGCACACTGACCTATTAATATTTTTTGCCTTTAAATAATGTATGATCGATGTTCTAATAAATAAAGATACTAATTTCAAAACCTTGATATTATGAACTTGAGGAGTGACCATCCTTAACTGTGTTATTGAAATTTTAATATGATATGGACATGTAACTTACATGTAATATAATACCATTTCCATAAGACAAAAGGACAAAGCTGGTGTAAAACCATTCATGTAATTGAATGTAATCTGTAGTCTGACAATTTTTCTTCTCGCCTGTGATGGAAGTCGCTGAAAGTACTCTCCGGCATAAACCCCCGTAAGACCTTAAGAAAAACAGTGACATCAAAAATTCCCCCTTATTTCAAAGATCAATAAGTTCCACTTATTTTGTATTCCTACACTAAACCAATTGCAACTTCCATTTCAACTACAAAAGGGTATTGCGCGACTTCCAAATTAATGACTTTAAAGCCAAACCACCTGATTGTGCTTGCTCCTCTTCCCCATTCAATTATAGTCTGGCTGGACACGTTATCACTGGGGACCTGTATGGCATGCCATATTTATATTTATTCCTATTTAAAGATATCTCATAAAATTTAGATATCTCATAAACTTTATAAGATATCTTAAATACTTTATAAGATATCTTATTTATTTTAAAAGATATCTTATAAACTTTATGAGAAATCTTATAAAAATAGTTTATTAGATATCTTATATATTTTATGAGATATCTTGTAAACTCTCCATTTTATAAGATATCTTAAAAAGTTTCGATATCTAATTAAAAATATGAGATATCTTATAAAATATTTAAGTATCTTTAAAGTTTAATAAATATAAATATGGCTTGCCAAAGACCTAGCACGCAGACAACATCAAACTACGAGATATCCACTCAAAAGGTCCCAAATACCGTGAACCTCAGTACATCAACTGGAAGTACGACTTCAAGATTTTGATGGATGCAGTTGTGGACATAATCTATAGTGAGTGGACAAAGAAAGAAAAATAGGACGTTTAGACGTTTTCCGACTGGATCAGGTCCATAAAGTCATTAATCGTGAATCGCATACGACGCTTGATGCCTCTGCTGGTGGACTGTTAGTCCCCAAGGGTATTTACCAACCCAGTAGTCATTATTTCGGAAGTTTGTTATTTTTGTTACCACTGGGCCGATTGTTAGTCCCCGAGGGTATTCACCAATCCAGTAGTCAGTACTTCGGTGCTGACCCGAAAACCGATTGTTTTGAAACTTGCAATATTTCAGTTTTGTAAAATAGGAGTATCTCTCTCGGGCATAGCTCTGTCCATAGCTGAATTTTGGCTTTTCAATTTAGATCCTTTTGGGTATTTGTTCTAATAGCTTTAACATGTTTTTCGGTCAATGAACTTCCAAATGTTTTGGTTTGATCTGCACTGATGATACATAAGTTGTCGAAATGCGCATATGCAGAAAATAAATTAACAGTATAGCGTCGGTATCTTGTAGTTTTTTTTAACAACAATGAAATCAAGAAATCCCAGTATATTTGAAGATCATCTCGTGGTAAACACTCTGACCAACCTCTATGAAAATAACACAGCTAGCACTGTTTTTAACGTTTTCAAAAATGGTTTTAAAATCATTTTTTGTATGGTTACAGAAATGTTTCTAGACTGTTTTGTAGAAAACATTTTACTGAAATGTTATAAAAATGTTAGACCTAAACATTTCCTTCAGAATATTTTTGGAATGTTTTATGTTTTATGTTTTAAATTGTTTTATGGAATGTTTTTGAAAACGTTATAAAAGCATTTAGATAAAAAGTTTCAAAAAACATTTCAATAACAGTTTGAAAAATGTTTTAAAAACCTTCAAGTGTATGGTCACGGAAACATTTTCACAACGTTTCACAAGAATGTTTTTCTGAAATATTTCAAAAATATTTCTTCCAAATGTTTAAAAGGTGTTTTATTTTTATACGCCCATCTAATGACGGACGTAATATGGTATACCGATGTCCGATTGTCCGTCCGTCCGTCTGTCCGTCTGTCCGTCTGTCTGTCCGTCCGTTTCATATGTCGCGCTCTAACTTGACTGGCCGATTCACTTCAAACTTTGTATAGGTATTTGGTATGATGACCTCACGATCTGTATACTTTTTCGTGAAATTT
>MJUU01021462.1:58058-90006 GCA_002080025.1 Modiolus philippinarum
AACATGAAATAACATTTCATACATTACACCGTTGACACACAGTGTGTTTCATGAGCAGGAAATCGTTTTACAAGCAGTCTTTCAAAGGGCAATTTTCCTGGTTCAGTGGCAAAATTTTTGATAAATGATTCCTGGGTCAAGCGGCCAACCTCTCTTCTCGTTTTCACATGTTTCACGTTCTTTTTTTCTTTTTTGACAATCAAACATTATCGCTGTCAATGAAAAAAGGTCGATCCCCTTTCTCTTAGTCGTTGGCGGAAGGACCTTTTTTCGGGACGTCGGGATTGGGCCTTTATTTTTTCAGGAATTCGGGATTATCCTGGAATCAGAGATTTTATTCATTCTGGAATTCAAAATTCCTCCTGTAGCCCCCTGGATAGTCACTAACCAATGTTTCATATTCCTAAGTAAACTTCAGTTTCTTGTTTCTTAGTTTAAAGATTTTGTTTCGTTTCGCCGTGTTTCGTTTTGTTTCGTTTCTTAGTTTAAAGATTTCGTTTCGTTTCGCTCGGTTTCGTTTCGTTTCGTTGTGTTTCGTTTCTTTTCGTTTCGTTTCGTTTCGGTTTCGTTTCTCTTTTTAAAGAGACCCCAAAAACTCCTTTGGAATCCTTTTTACTTGAAACTACGTCTGCCTCCTTCTATATTGGAAAGCAGCTGCATCTTTGACATCGATCGGTGAAAATATAATAGCGTAATAAGGACCCAAGAACTAAAAGTACACTACAGAAAGAAAAGACATTGTCGTTGCTGAAATAAATTTGTTTTATTGATTTTTGAAATTGACATAACAAAACAAATGAAAATAATTAAAACTGTGCTGTTAAGACCTTATTATTCAGTAAAAACTCTCGACTAGACGACAGTGAGCTGTTCCTTAACCATGTTAACTCGGAACACCTCTTACTATGATAACTCTTGTAACATCTAGAGAGTTTCGAATGAGGGGAATATGATATTTGGACACGACGTTCAGCGGGAGACACGATATTTTGTTCACAGTCACGTGTGCCAGTCTTGGCCAATGAAAATTCGTTATTAGTCAAGTTATAATTATATAGTGGAATAATAATCTTTATTATACAACAAAAGGCACTGGCCTTATGTTTTATTCAACAAAAACAAGAATATTATTACAATAAACAAATGATAAATCCTGTAAAACATGAACGAGGACATATTCTAAAGCCACACCGCCTTAATGTCAAAAGTGCCTTCCTTTGCAGCTACAGTGTTTAAATATTTAACAAAAAGAAAGAAAAAAAAACAAGATTGATCTCTTCAAATCAGGTCTCTACTTTAAATGTTTTTCCTTGAATTGACTTCAAATCGTTAGTTTTTTTAACATTTGTAAAAGGAATGTTACTGTCTTGATCAAAAACATTGGAATTAGATGTTTTAATTGTTGTTTGTTGTCATTTGTTGATTAACGTTAAAGTTACAATGCGTATTTTAAAGTTGAAGTCAACTCAAATCCCGCGGTCCGATTTCCAGCCGATATTGACCGTCAATATCAGAAAATTGGACCGGCGCTTTCCATACTCCAGAAATCTACATGTCAGCTGATCAGTATTAAACCATTGAAATGTCAGAATATTTAACTGATATGCAATAAGATTGAATATTGCCAAATTGAACGTTGAACGTTGAATTAGACAAGTGATATGAGGGTGGTATGTCAGCACCAATTGACCCGCCCTTATAACAAAGCTATCAAAAACATTTTGATACGCCATTTTACATATATAATTCTCGAGAACGAATATCCGTCTTGACTAAGACCTACCAGGCTGATACACGGAGAAGATTGTTAAAATAACCAGAGAAGGCAGCCCGCAATACTTCAACTTTCTGTTATTAAACCTAAAATATATAAGAAGAGACAGATTTTCTTCATTCGATAATATATCGATGCCCGCAATACTTCAACTTTCTTTTCTTTAACCTAAAATATATAAGAAAAGACAACATATTTCCTTGATTCGATATTATATCGATGCCCGCAATACTTCATTTTTCTGTTATTTAACCTAAAATATATAAGAAAAGGCAGATTTTCTTCATTCTATATTATGTCCATGCCCGCAGTACTTCAACTTTCTGTTCTTTAACCTTAAATATAAAAAGAAAAAAAACAGAAATAAGGGGACGACCAGTTGATTTTCAGGGGTGGGAATTGGGCAATTTTGTAAATAAATAAATTAATCTTGGTCCCAGTTGGGACTTATATTAATTTCAGGTCCCAGAGAAAAAAATATTTTAATCCTACTTGTCGAGGAAATAAATAATTTCTTCGTTCTAAATTTTCATGAATATAAATAATTTTTCTAGGCAAAGAAAACGGGCAAATATATCTATAAAATGTGGTCTTTTGAATGAAAGTAGTAAAAGAACGTTACACGATACACGTAGTAGAGATATCCCATAAAAGTACGTAACTCGACGAGAAATACCTATCTCGACGCAACTTTACCTATGTTCACGAAGCATGACAAATGGGATCCTTTATTATGTGCCAAGTAAAACAAAGATGTAACATGTGCAATAACCATTGTAAGGGTTGTGGTAGTTTCTATAACAGATGATTGTTTTGTAATCGATTTTTATTTTTTTCTCTTTTTCTAGGATAATATTTTAGGCACCTACATACAACCTCATAAATGTTACGACAGAATCGAACAGACCTTTTTGATATGTGTCATTAGTGATTATGTTTGTCGGTCACGTTATAAACGATCACATTTGTATTCGGATATTTAAACTGTTGTTGTCGGTAGAATGCAGCTCATTAAGTTTGAATAAGTCTACTTTGGAGGATGCGAGGTGGGGTGTTGGATGGAACCCTTTTTTCTGAAACAAATCGTGCATAATTTTGGGAAAAGTTAGAAAAAACGGCAAATATAGTCCGGAACTCTCTTTTTTCTGGAACCAATTGACAACGCTCTTTTCCAAGACAGGACCCGGCCTTAAAATTCCAAGAGTTTGGATTGTACTAAGAAACACGTTTTATTCATTTATTTATTTTATTTTTTTATTGTTTTTATTTTTTCTGATGGGATGTAAATTCAAGTAATTTAATGTGTTATTGAAGGATCAACACTTCTTGCAGACAACTATCCTTATAGCTTACAGCATGCACGGATTTTTAAGCTGATATCGGTTACATCCTCGTTTCTTTTGTCACATTTTTTACCTCGTGATTTTTTTTCTACATGTTTAAATTTACATAAAATTATTTCTTTATATTATTCATTGATATGGCTGAAATATTTCCCAGAAGAAAAGATATAAAAATGTTTATATTTATAATTAATGCTGCTGATTATTTCTAAAAAAAATCATGACACTGACAGAAATCTGACCGAACAGGAAACAAATGTCCACTTCACTGTGAAGAGGGCTACTGATGCTAACCACAATTAATTTCACAATAAACAGTTAACCATAAGGTTTTCCTTCGATTTTCTTCTCGTAGTTTTGGGATACAAATAATCAAGCAGTATACGTCTGCGTAATTAATAAAAATACAATAGCATGTGTTTTACTTCTCTTATTTAACAATAATGTGGTGTAATTCTTAGATTTCCTTTTTTTTTTTACAAAATAAACATTTTATACCAAAATTATAGGCAATATTATAGCCCCTGGCACCTGGATCTGTGTGTTCAGGGGCTTCGTCTACATAGGTACTAGGTACAAGGCGGGTCTCCAAGTGGTGGATAGGGGAATGCCTTTTCCATACGGGATAGTAAGGTCATATCCGGAAAGCCGGATCGTGAACCATGGAAGAGGAACTGTGCATGTGGAGAAACGCCAAGTTCCACGCACTATTAGTGTTGTAAAGAGAGCATTCTTCCGAGGCGGTATATAAGGCTAAATTTCCTGCCCCTACCCATTTCTTCCCTTTTCAAGTAGTAATCAAACGTCTTCCCTCCGATTGTCCTTTCGACCTTTATTTATTTTTTCTTTTTACTTATATTTTTTTAATTGATTCACTTGTATTCGTTCTGATATAACTGAAATACTGCTCTCCGGACGTGATACTCTAACTTATCAATCAATCAATCAATAGTTTTAGCGCCTCCTCCAAGTATCTTATCCTTATTCTGTCAGAGGCATCAACAAAAGGGCGACATGTGGAATTCTTTCTGAATTTTGTACATACGTATTCTTAGAATTCATAAAAAGAATAATTGTGATTTCATGACACATAGCCAGAATGAATCATTACTGGTCTTGATCTTGACGCGACGCATGCATCAAGAATCCGTTCATCACAAACATCAACTATTGAATGATTTGGAAGGGCTTAACTCATATTTTTTCCCGCGCACTTATAAAAAGATTATTACTTACTGTATACGATTTTTTTTGTTCAAATTTATTATTATCTTTCTTAAGTAAAATATAACTTACTAAATATCATATCTCTTTTTCTAAGCAAGATTATATTATTCTCAAAATAATGTGTTTTATAAAATTATCAAAAAGGTACTTCCACTGCTAGTGCTTCAGATTTGTGGTGTTCTTGTTCATTTTTTGTTTGTTTTGTCTTTGTCATGCTGTCTGAATTCGTATTGACCAAGGTCGGTGGTTTTCTCCGGCTCCCTCCGCCAGTAAAACTGATAGTCATGAAATAGCTGAAATACTGATGAAAGTGACGTTAAACCCTTTATCAATCAATTATTCGTGTTTGATATGAAATTTTGATTATGGATTTTACCTTTCATAATTTTTGCTTCGATGTTCGTTAACCGATGTATGCCTTGATAGATAAGTTATGAAGAGATTTCGGTACCATGTAGCATTAAATGATCTTCTCTCATTGCCGAAAAGGGTACTTATTAATAAATGTCAAAAATCGATCATATATACGTCGTAGATTCAGTCAAATAAATCATCGATCTACATATTCATAGTCTGGTTATGGTCGTCACCCAGATAAGTATGTCGTACGTATGACCAGCTTTGACGAGAGATATACGAGGCAGAGATAACTGCTGTTAAAGTGTGAAGGTTTGCTGTAAAAATGCAAATAGATTGTTTTTTATTTTATATTGAGTCTGGTATAGAGTACTTGTCATTTGGAATGAAAACTTGCCACCATAGATTTTTTTCAATACTACAAAAATAAACGGTCCCTATACGTTCGTCAACCGTTACGTACTTTTATGGGATATCTCTAATGAACGGAGAACGTTAAACGATACACGCACACGCTTTACACGACGAGTGCACACGATGAGCGCTAATTTGGGAATGTTGAACGTTTCCATTGCTGTAACATTAAAGCAGTCCGGGCTCTATGACAGGTCAGAGCAGTCAGGATTCTATGACTGGTTAGAGCGGTCAGGACTCTATGACCAGAACAAGTCAAAGCAGCCAGGATTCTATGACCAGAACAGGTCAGGGCAGTCAGAGCTCTAGAACAGTTCTAAAGTAAACTTAGAGTAGCTTTTATGACTGCTTTATGACTGACTGGTCTAAGTTAACTTAGAAGAGCTTTTATGACTGGTTCAAGTTAACTTGGCGGGAGGTTATGTCTGCACCCTACAGTTAATGCGTGTCACAGATATTACCTATAAAAATCAAAACATTTGCTTTCTGTACTATGCAAACATTAAATTTTAATTCCGGAATATCATTATCAAGTAGATTGTTTCTTAACATTCATGCCAAAGGGTCGAACAGTTCCAAGAAAAAGATAATTCTTTGATCGAGGAACTGTCGTTATTTCGCAGTTCCATTATGTTGCACACGCAGTTTGTTCGTCGAAAGTGTTCACCTACTAGGCAATTTTTTCCATTGGTGACGCTCTGTTTATACTCGTCAAAGGGATCAAAAGACAAGTCTCCCTCACATAGATCATCCTGCAGCGTTTACATTCAACAGCATACACTATGTGTTCAGTAGTGCACTTGAAATATTTTTTAGTTTGAAAACGTCAGCCGGTCCTACTACTTCATCAGTTACACAAGTAAACTGACAAGTCGAACAGCGAGAGCGCTTACATTTTTAGTGCCCCTTGTATTTACAGGGAGTGACATTCATCAAAGACCTAGAAAAACAAGGTGGTGTTTTAAACTCTTGCCTTTTCTGAGGGCTTCAACAGGAAGCTTTTCCTGTACAATTGCAGACATATGTTCGTCCTCAAGAACTATAGAATTAAAGTTGCATTTGCAATGTTTTTGATAGCTTTGTTATGGGAATGGTATGTCAGGACCAACGGGACACGGTCATTGGTATTTTTCCCCTCTTCTTCATAGCCTTTGATCTAATCACTCGGGAAACTGAGTTCGTAGCTCGATCCAAAACTTTACTGGGGATCCTCTCTTAACATAAAAGAATTTCATTATTTACATTGAGGCCAGAAGTCCTGCTCGTCACTACAATACGACGAAGTCGTAAGAATAGTGAATTTGGAATTTCATCCTTGCATTACTTAGGTTAACAGGTTCCATTAACACCTCCTTCAGCTTCGTACCTGGATCTTTTATTGTATATTGACGAAGATGGACGTTTGAAATCTAAGCTATATGACAAGCGTGATGGTTTTAATTTCCCCATTGTGAACTTTCCCTTTCTTAGCAGCAATATACCTACCTCTCCAGCCTATGGAGTTCGTTACTGTCGAGCTTGTAGTTTGTACAGTGATTTTTTGAACAGAGCAAAAACACTGTTCCAAAAGCTGCTTAGTCAGGGATTTGTTCAACCTTTGTTAATTTCATCCCTCAAGAAATTCTATGGTCGTCACCATAGCATCATTGAAAGATATGACGTGTCAGTATCCCAAATGAAAGTGGACATTTTCAGCTAGATTCACGTCTTCCCTTCGACATTCACGTCTTCCCGGATTTGACTACCGACTTTGACATTTTTTCCGGATTGAATCACTCACAGTGTGACGGGTGCTGTTAACAGAGCAGGACATGCTTACCCTTCCGGAGCACCTGATGTCACTCTCAGTTTCACTGGAGTTCACACTGTGAGTGCCTTTGTTCTAAATGCTGTAATTTCTGGTTCTGTGCTATGAATCTGTCTAACGTCATTGTTTTTGTGTCTAACGTCATTGTTTTCTGTGTTCTTGTTTTTGCCCTGTCTTTGGACTTCGATTTTTGTGAATTTCACCCTTTGTTCCTTCGGTATCCTACTGCCGTTGTTTTAAATAACAGTTGTCGTCTGTAGGTTTATTTAATACTAACTGAAGGTAGAAACAATCCTTGATGGTACAATTGATGTCGAGGAAACAGAGGCCTTCTTTGGTAATATTGAAGTGTATTTGATGGCCGGATGGTACGAGGAAACATAGTCAATGAAAGACTTCAGTTCATCTTCACTGTCAAAGAACACCCCAAAATATCATCAATGTATCTTTTTTAAATTCTGGGACAGGTTCCATTGCTTTGTTTTACCGTGTATTTGTAGAGACTTTGTCTCATCTGCATTTATTCTGCTTCATACCTTGACCTTTTGTTGTACATTGACGAACATGGACGTCTGAAATCTAGATTATATGACAAACGTGATGATTTTGACTTTCCAATTGTGAACTTTCCCTTTCTCTGCAGCAATATACCTGTATCCCCAGCATATGGAGTATATATTTCACAATTAATTCGTTACTGTAGAGCGTGCAGTACATACAGTGACTTTGTGGAAAGAGCAAAAGGACTGTCACAAAAACTGCTGAGTCAGGGATATGTTCAGCCTTTGTTACTTTCGTCCCTTCAGAAATTCTATGGCCGTCACCACGACATCATAGATAGATATAAAATGTCAGTGTCACAAATAAAAACTGACATTTTCAGCTAGATTCGCGTCTTCCCTGATTTGACATTACCGGTTTAGACTTTACCCTGGATTGACCCACTGACAGTGTGACGGGTGCTGTGCACAGAGCAGGACATGCTTACCCTTCCGGGGCACCTGATGTCACTCTTGTTTATTGAGAGTTCACACTGTTAGTGCTTTAGTTTTTTGTGTTGTATATGTAACGTTTGTGTGTTTTGTGGGCATGTGGTGTCTTTGGTCTTCCGTCTTTTGGTGTTCTTGCTTTTGCCTTGTCTCTGGACTTTGATTTGTGTAATCTTGTGCTTTGTTCCTTCGGTATTCTACTGCCGTTGTTTTATTCCATATTAAGTCTTTGTTTATTTTCAATTGTTGCGTTGACTATTAAGTAAGCAAAACTAAACCGTCAGTCTACAAATAACCCCAAAACAAACGCAACATCGATAACACATAAAAAAGGTATGGCGAAAAAAAAAACCGCCGAGACATTTATAAAGAATAAAAACAATACGGACCCGATTTTAAAACATTTAGAGAACAGGTGGGACGGTAGAGTAAGCGTATCATGCTTCATATAAGACAGCAGTGTATTGAACGTGTTAAATCCGGTTTTTTAAGATAATTCAAGTATAGTGAAATCAATTTTAAGATTTTTAAATGAAAGGACTGAGGTCTTGTTGTGATCTTGTTTGGCATTTTCAATCTTATCACGCCCTTCACAGGTTTCATTCAATTTTGTTAAGACAGTGTAAGACATTCAATCGTTTTTCAAGATAATTGCAGTCAAGAACGACCCAGACCTGCTCATTTTATCAATATCTTAAGGCTCTGTCACACTATAACGCTCTAGCCAACGTGTGCCAACGTTCGCGAATTTTTGTAGGACCGTTGGCACACGCCGGAGAAATTGAAGAAATTCTGTGGTAGGACACATTCATAACGTCGGGCTAACGACCTAAAACGCACGAAAAACTTATCCATAACTTCTCTTCAACGCTCACAAGACTTGTAGCAGCACACGACGACATTTCAAGGGTGTTTTACTAGCGTACTTGACCTATACCGAACGCATCTATGAAGGTCTTCTGGCATTCAGAGAACGTCTGTATATCGTTTGACAATTTTTCGTCAGATCGATTGGAAATTTTTCACCCTTAAGTTATTCGCAAAGGTAGAAATGGATAAAAATTTCACAAAAAATACCACGGATTTGCAAAAATCATAAAATTTATTTAAAAAAAAATATGTCAGTCCGATGCTGAAATAAAGCAGGTATTCACATATCCTTGGAATTTTTCCTTGCTTTTTAATCATTAATTTAATAATAAAACATCGGCTAATACGTTACTCTATAGTTACAAGTTCTTTGCACGTTTAAAACAATTTTCGAGAAATTACTACATATCGCATGCATTGCGTGTATAACGTGCCTCTAGCGTTCGTCTAATTGTGCAGAACTTATCAACAACACGTTGGCGAACGTCGTGAAATATTTAGCATGTTGACGTGTTTGTAACGTGTAAAGAAAATGCCTCTGACTTACACAACGCATACCAGCGTGTACGAAAATATTCACGTTGGCGCTTTGCGTTATAGTGTTACAGGCGCATATCAAGATAACTGCGTTCAAGGGCGATCAAGATGTGTTAAGTTTGCCCTGACCAAACATGATCAAATCGAGATGTTGTTTTTTGTAACTCGCCTTGATCGTTCCAGGATGCAATTGACAAGTAGATCTTCTTTGGTTTTAAACTATCTTTACGCCTTTTGAGGAAAAAGTTTAAGAGATCACCTAGTGTCCAGCAAAATCAGGACCGACCAGACCAGTAACAACAAGTCATATTAGGGGAACACGACGTTGTGGTCGCAAGATCTGTCGAACTTGTCCCTTTACTATGGAAACGGAATTCATCAAGGGTCCTGATGGTTCTTACAAAATCAGTTCTAGTCATACTTGTATAACCAAGAATGTGATATATGCCAGTATGTAGACGGTGTCACAAAATATATATTGGTTAGACATGCCGCAGACTGGGTGATCGCTTTGCTGAGCATCTTCGATCCGGAACAGCTCACAAAGACACACCCGCTGGTAACCATTTCAGGTTTCGCCAACATTCCATGGAAGACATAAGCGTGACAGTCCTTACTCAGGTTGACAGTTCACGACAACAGCGACAACAGTTAGAACAACAAATTATATTCACTCTAGGTACCCAAAACC
Source organism: Modiolus philippinarum (assembly GCA_002080025.1). Lineage (NCBI taxonomy): Eukaryota > Metazoa > Mollusca > Bivalvia > Mytilida > Modiolidae > Modiolus > Modiolus philippinarum. Next base: position 68,068 of record MJUU01021462.1, read on the forward strand.
CCAAAGGTATAAATATAAAAACTAGTGTTTAATGTACTATCCTTGGACTGGTATCTTCAATTTTATTTATTTTTACATTATATTTGTTATTTCAGTACTTTTTTGATAGTTATTTTCTTTTGATTAATTTCTGTTTCGTGTTGAGGGCTAAATTTCCTCCTCCTACCCATTTGGGGATTTCTTCAACTACTGGGCTCCACTGTCTAAACAATGAACGTCAAATTTATTTTACCTATAAACAATTACTCTAAACTATAAACATCAAATTTATTTTTGTGACGAAATATTTCATTTCTCAGCCATTTTTGTTTCTCTTCCACGGCCCCTTGAAGACATTAATGTCGATGATCTTGGCCAATCCCTACCTCTGTCTGCTTGTTTTTTAATCTTTTATGTTTTGATATTTGTATATATTTTTTGTTTTACCTTTTATCACAGTTCGACAAGAATTTTAACTCGTTTGTTTATTTACGCCTTTTGATCGCCCTTGACCTGTTACCTGTTACCTATCTTGAATCTTTATCCACTGCCTGGATAACCGTTGACATAATTCAACGTCTCCACCATACTCCTCCAAACACGATTTATGTCTGGTATATTTCCTATCCTAACACCCTAACCTATCCCTATCGCTTAAAATTAACTTTATCATAAAATATCCGAGTAATACGAATCGGGCCGCTTAGCAGAAAAAAAATACATACAAGTCTATGCGGCAGTGATTTAAAATTAAGCGAAAAAAAGGTAAAATTAATTAAATTACTGTTCAAAAGTTAAAAGGTAAGACTATATACATTAATGATTAAAAATAAGTAAATAAGTAAATAATTGGATTCAGCAAGCTGCAACCCTGCTAATTCCCACATATGTATCTGCTCTTGTCAAAGCCAAATCACAATTGCACATAACTGTACGTATCCTATGCTTTATCTAATACTGATTCAGAGTTCTGTTTTTTATTTACTAATGTCGTTCGATGACGATATAATCTATAACAAAGGCCCCTTGATAGAGTTTCTAAATAGATCCTTTCATTTGGTGGTATATATGGGAATTTGTACAATCAATTAGTAACTGTAGGAGATTATCGCTGTCCAGTAACTGATCCAAATAACCCTTTAAAATGTGGTTTGAAGAGAGATAGTTAATTATTTTGTCTATGAACGGTTTTGTAACCTCTTTTAAAATGTCACATTTTAACATAAGTGCGCTACACTTTCAGTTTCACTTTGGCACAAAAGACAGGTAGACTTAACTGTTTTGTTCTTGGCAAATTTTGCCTTATGGTCTTGTAAAATAAGGGTTCCTGCAGCTAATTTCACCTTAATTGCTGCCATCGTGATTGCAAAAGGTTCTGTCCCACAACTAGTCCAAATATTATGACATTGGCCGTATTTAGAGTATGATAGATATAAAAACTTAAGTGACGACTTTGTTTCTGCTTGCCGTATCAGTTGGTATATAAAATAACCATTGATCTTGTCATTGACTAACCTATTCCAGGAAAATTTTGTAAGTGGACATATGATAAGATCATAAGGTGAAGTCAAATCATATTCTCTTGCGATTCCATCCAATTTAGAAAACCAACTATCAGAATTTTTATCTTTCATTGCTAGTTGTCTCAGAGTAATCTCTTTTTCTATCGAATTTTCATTTCTTATGATATTGACAAAGGTCTTAAGTATTTTCTTGTGTAGTTCTCCAATCAGTGGGATACGACCTGATAACAGATATACGGCTTCATTAGCGGTTCTGTCTGGAAGATTTTGCGCCTGTTTTAATAGCTTTTTGAAATAATTATCCAGTTTCTGCAACCCTGTGTTTTTTAGACTCAATATTTCTAAACCGTAAAGAAGTCTCGGCATAACATAAATTTGTATAAGATGGATTGCAACTTTAGGGTTTACTCCATTTAGGCCATGTAGTCCTGCTCCAATTAGGGCATATACAGTTCGCCTAGCCGTTGTTATACGTGTCTGAACAATTTCCTTCTGGTTGTTACTTGAAGTTGTCCTTTCAATACCTAAATGCGTAGCACTTTCTCCAGGTACAATTTCTTTGTTGTTAAGATACCATTTATGTTCTTCCCTGCGGTTGAATTCAATAATAGTTGACTTTTGCTCACTAATAAGATATCGTTTTGAGTTTGCATGGTAAGTTTGAATGTCAAGCATAGCCTGTAATTCATATGGATCTGTTGATATTAAGGTAACATCATCAGCCACTGTGGGGATTCCTACAAAATGTGTATCCAGGAATGCCCCAAGACGATTTTTCTCTAGAATATCTAACAGGGAATTTATAAAAACTTTATAAGCAGTTGGTGACCAAACTCCACCTTGTCGTACTCCTTGTAATTCTTTAATTGATTCAGAGAATTTTTGTTTCCACTTGATTTTTGAAGTAATATTTTCATACCATCATTTAAAGAAAAGCCAATTGTCTCCAGTAATGCCAAATAAGTACATATCTCTGAATAGACCTGTATGCCATACCACTTCGAAAGCTTTCCTAGCATCCATAAATGCTACGTACAGGGGGATCTTTTGTTTTTGGCTTCAGCTATTAGTTCTGATAATTTTAAAGCAGCAATGATTGGCATTTCACCCTTAGTAAAGCCTTTCTGCAATTTATTTTGTTGTATTGTTATTGCATCTTTATTTCTAGCCAAGTGTATCTTCTCGATGACTTTTCCAATTAAGCTAGTTATAGTAATTTTCTTATATGAGTTAGGGTCCTTAGCAGGCTTGCCTTTTTTTAATATTGGACTTGCAATTCCTGATTTCAGAATATCAGGTATATATAAGTTATCAAAAATCCAGTTTACCAAAACAGTTATATACTCCATTGATTTGTTCCCACCATATTTTAGATGTTCTGCCGATATCTGATTTTCATCGGGCGATTTCCCATTTTTCAATGACTTCACGATGTTAACAACTTCATCAGTAGATACTTTCACTAGCTGATTTTGTCTTCTTGCTGTAAATATATTATTCAGATTTTTAACATCATTTTCAGCTTGTTGAAGAAATAGATCATCAAATTCAGGCACACACACTGGTGTCGCTAGGTCCCCAAAATATGTAGCCATCCAGATAAAATGTCATCCTCATTTGCTACCAGATCTTTTTTGAATTTCATCGAGCAGCCTGAAATACTTTCTCTTTGTTTACGAATTAATGAGTAAAAGCCATCATTGTTGTTTTGTTGTAGCTCCATAATTTCTTGATACTGCATGTTTCTTAGTCTAGCTTGATGCTGCCTCTGAATAGAGCGAAGATTCCTTCTGCATTTTTTTAATTTCAAGATATAACAGGTTATCAGGATCTTTTGGTCTACCTACTGCTTTCCATTTAGCAAATTGGACTTAACTTTTCTTCATTGCCTCGTGTAATTCCGGAGTCCAATGAAGAAAAGTAAAGTCCAATTTGACATTAATTATCTTAAAAACGAAACAGTGTCTTAACAAAATTTTGCATCTTGGAAAAAAGATATCCCAAAGAAGACGTCTTTCTAGTAAATTTTTTAAGTTATTTACGATCATATTTGATAGAAAGAAAACAACTTTATGATTAAAAACAAGCACAAAACAAATACAGTCCTTAGGCCACAAAATTCGGGAAAAATCAAAAGATGAAAGGTTAAAATATAAGGCAAACTCAGAAAACTCACTAGTAGACAGGATGTGATTTTGTTTGGCCATTTGTATCTTAACACTATCTTGACAAGCATAACGCCATTTTATCAAGACAAGTTAAGACATTCAGATGTTTTCATGACATTTTCCTTCAAGGACAATTAAGACGTGGTAAGTTTTTCAAGATCGAACACTAATCAAAGTATAAAGACAAGATTTAGTGCCGTGTTTTTTTTTTCAGAGAAAGCATTACAACACTATTCACATCTGAAACCACTTATCTTGAGTCTAACTTTGTTATTTGGACTATAATATAACTGTATCTGTATATCATATTGTCAGATGAATGGGTTTATGCAAAATTGGAAATTAAATACAAACAAAACATGTCATTTATGACACTGAATTAAAACAACTGCTACCCAAAACTAACACAGTGTTTGAGCAACAAAATTTATGATAAATGATAAAGATAAGAGAAACAGTAAAGATTATCAAATAAGATATAAAAAGAACCTTAAGGTAGAAAAATTACTTGCTTTGCATGCAAGTCTTTCTCTCTAAACACTTTTCATGCCAATAAATAAACCTTAATTATGATTGCTGCAGGTTTAAGAAAAGGAAAGAAGTCTGCAAAAGATTAAGATGAAACACGAAATAAATATTGATGCACATAGTATTTTCATTTTTTTTCAGTTTGTTCTGAGATGCATTCTTGTTAGAATAAAACTGACTTATTATGTTATAAAAAAAGAGGAAAACAAAACAAAAACGATACTTGCTTATTTTAAAGTTAATGTGGACATGAAAGAAAAGAAAACACCACAATGGACGTCTTTTCAATTTTGCAGAAAGATGTCTAAAAGCTAGATCATTAAACTTCTTCCCCAGACAAGTTTTGATTTTCCGAAGAGACATAATCATTGGTGAGAAATGCAATGAAATAACTCCTAATGTACATTTGGAGTTATATGGGATGTTGTCTCCTTGACATTTACCCCATTTCCTTTCTTTTTCATATAAATGGAAATATTTCAAGATTCATATATTATTTCCAAAAAAATCTTGAAATATCAGTCAGTGCTTTCCTTGTATGCCGGGTTTCACGTCGATATTTTAATGCAATTTAGCATATTTCTTGGAAGTCATTTAGTACCCCTTGACACCCTCGTGTTTTGACCGTTTACCGGGATACCTGTGATACTTAAATAATAAACAGGTAAGTTGTTATTCAACCTTTGTCATGTTATATGTTTGTTTGTTGTTTTTTGGGGTATGTTTTTGTTCAGTTTAGATTTTTTGCTTTTCTACGACATAATTATATTTTCGAGATTATTTTGTATTGATGAAATAATTCTACATTGTAACGGCATATCATTGAATTCCTTTCAAAATGATATAAAGGAATATCAATATTGCGTTCACAAAATATCACTTAGTTTTTCTGGGTTAAAGTAAGCGTGATTTACACGGTCAGTTAAAGCAACGTCTAATAAACTAATACATGAAAAGGCAGTTAGACTACGGGCATATTTCATATTGCAAAAGATTCAGTTGTAATTTGAAAATTTCGATATTTTTTCTAAATATATGTTCAATGAAGAGTCGACTTTATAACAAAATAAGTGCAAAAGTCATTATTACGAGATATTGGCATATAAATTCTTACTTGTTCCTTTTTTGATTTATATTTATTTTGCATAATGCGACGAAGAGAAATTTGCTACTGGTATTTTGTATGATTTTTGTTATTGCAGATAATCCGTATAATCTTGTAATCTAAAGGAAAAAAATTAATGTATACTTTATGCAAAAGTGAAGAAAACTATATCAAACATAAAACTTTAAGTCTCTGTTTGATCAGATTTTAATGAACTCGAAAAAGACAGGCCTCAAACATTGTTGTTTTGAATGGCTTAATATGAAATATATAGTGATAAAATAGATATAAATGAAGGTTTCAACGTACTATGATCATTACTTAAGTATTGCAAAACATATGTCATTAATAAAAGCAATTTAAGAATAAAAGTAGCACTAAATACATATTGACTTTTTTTAACAAAGTGAGTCGAGAATAAAAAGTGGGTATATCAACAATACATGGTTCCTTTCAGCAGAGGTAACAGAATATTTGACGTAGCGTGTATAAAACTTCAACATGGTTATTGTTAATTTTTCAATTATAAATATGCAAGCAAAATACAACGATTAGTTCAGATAATGGATTGATAAAAATACAAATAGAAATGTTGCACTTGTATCATTTGTATATATATGAACGTATGGGTTATTTCACGAAAGGATATGGAGTAAATGAACATGAGATCATAACACATATGTTAACTCCAACTGCAATAATTTTAATGAGCTGTATGGCCATTTCGGAAATTAATTCCTCATCAGCAGCACTAGACCCCAAACAAAGGAAATCCATAATTTCAAAAAAATGTTTAAAATGCATAAAACTAAACGAAATCCGAATAATCAGTAATATCAAATATAGCTAAGGACAAAACTGCGATGGAGGGAGCTAATCCTTAGGTTTTAGAATTTCCATAAATTTAGATAATAGAAATTGAACAAAGTGTACACATGAGATATTATCTCATGTACAAGTACACCATATCTAAGAAAAATAAAGAGCATACATCTCTACCACGGGGAATTGTTTTACCAACTCCACACTGCAATAAAAGACAAACTCCTGTATTAAATATTTTACATGCATTTAGGTGGTGAAAAGTGTGACATTTGAATAGCTGAACGGTTTATTGATTAAATCAATCTTCAACCAGGTAGAATGCAAATATAGAAACAATGCAACGTGAGTTCCATTTTCAATTTTATTTTCATTTTGATTGTTTTTTTCTTTGATTTGGGAGGACCTTTCTTTCCTCTTTTTTTCTGTATTTTACTTATTTAAAATATATATAGTTTTTGAAATGATTTGATAGAATGTGTATTAAAATGCATTTTTACACAAGCCTCTTCAGGAACAAAAAAAATTAGATATTGTCTCAAACTTCCCGTCCTTCCTTAGCCAGGCTTGGGCTATCTATTATATTTCTAAATTTACATATACAAAAACATGCATCGATGGCAATGGCTTCTTAGGTGGTGGCTGTTGGCAAATGAGTACGGTTGTCTTTGGATGGTCATAAAATGAAAGCTCTATGTCACTTTTTAAACTTTGGGTTCGTAGTCTCACCCTTTCAAAAATTAATCGTCAAATGGTAACCCATCGTTTGTTTTAATATCTTTGCATACCAAACGTATCTTTAATGTATTCATATTGCTAATAAACCTTTTGTTACAGTTTATAAAAATCGGAAGTGAAAAAATTACCACTTTCCAGAAACAAGATTCCCAAGTGGATGTGGGTAAATGAAAAATAAAAGAAACTTAGTTGTCTCGACATCTCCTGAATTGGCCGAAAATTTAATAAAGAATTTTTATCATTTGATTATATTTCACTTTGCAATCTTTAAAGCACATACTTCGATTAACTCTTCAATAATCGCGGAATCTGTAAAGTGAACTTAATTGTCAACTTGCAATTGAATTGACAAGATGCAATTTACATTAAGTTTTAATAATAACTGTTAGGACTGAGCAAAGTAAACATTATTTTTTACCACATTCTGAAATTGATTTAAAAAACAAAAAAATTGCTAAGAATACAATCGTGCATCGGTGACAATCCTTGGATCATTTCAGACATAATTTTTGAAGCGAAATAAGCTGCTGCTTTCAGACCAAAAAACAATAGGTTGAACTATTTTATTAACAAAATACCGAAGTACTGTGAATTTAGTTCTGCATATGCGCATTCCGTAAACTTATGTGTCTTCAGTGCATATCAAATCAAAACATTTGGAATCCATAATCCAAAATCATCTAAGGATAGAGTTATGTATGAGATAGTTTTAAAATTTCCTTAAATTTAGATATTGCAAGTTTTAAAATAAAATCGTTTCGGGACCAGTACCGAAGTACTGGGAACTGGGTTGTTGAATTCCCTCGGGGACTAACAGTCCACTAACAGTGGCATCGGCCCAGCGGTAATAAAAATTAAAATATCGAAGTTACTGTGAATTAAATTCTGCATATGCGAATTTCGAAAACTTTTGTCTCTTCAGTGCAGATCAAATTAAATCCTTTTAAGAGCCATAGACCGAAATATGTGTAAAAGACGATGGGGAACAAATTACCAATAGGATCTAAATAGAAAAATCAAAATCAGCCAAGGACAGAGCTATGCATGAGGGAGATAACCTTTATTTTAAACAAAATTTTCCTTAAATTTAGATATTGAAAGTTTTAAAATAGAATCGGTTTTCGGGCCAGCACCAAAGCACGAGCTCCTGGGTTATTGAATGACCCCGGGGAATTATAGTTCTTAAATTCAGATATTGCAACTTTCAAATAAAATCGGTTTTTGGGTCAGCACCGAAGTACTGGCTACTGGGTTATTGAATGACCCCGGGGATTTACCATTAGTGGCATCGGCCAAATGTTAATGAAAATTAAAATATTGAAGTTAGTGTGAATGTAATTCTGCATAATGCGCATTTCAAAAACTTATGTCTCTTAAGCGCAGATCAGATCAAAACATTTGGAAATCCATTAACCGAAATATGTGTAAAGGCTGATAGAAAACAAATTACAAATATGATCTTAAAGGAAAGCTAAAATCATCGAATGACAGAGCAATGAATGAAGAAGATAGTCCTAGGTTTAACAAAATTTCTTTAAATTCAGATATTTAAAGTTTTCACCGAAGTACTGACTACTGGGTTGCTGAATGCCCTCGAGGACTAACAGTCCACCTGTAATGGCATCGGCCCAGTGGTAATAATGTATGTATCTTTAGTGCAGATCAAATTCAAGTATTTGGAAATCCATAAACAGAAATATGTGTAAAAATTGATAGAGAACAAATTACCTAAAGGATCTAGAAAGGGACGGTCTGATAGGATAGTGGAACTTTCTATTGAAAAAAACAAAACAAAAACAAAAAACAAAAACAAAATATATTCTGCTACATTTTGTTTTATGAAATACAAAAAAAAAAAAAAAAAAAAAAAAAAAAAAAAAAAAAAAAAAAAAAAAAAAAAAGTTGCATACAAAACGATAAATTTTGTTATGCTGTACACAGATTTCAAGGAGTAACTTATCATTAGAAGCATTAAAATCACATAATATGGAAAGCAATTATCAAAAAGTTGTTAGCAAATCAAGATCAAACGCCGATGGTGAGTGAATAGAAAAGTGAAATATTTTGTTTTTCGTATTAGTTAATTTTCAGATATTTACAATAAATGTCCTTGAATAATTTCACAGCATTTCTTCCTTTCGGTTTATTGAAATACAGAATAATGCTCAATTTTTAAAAGAAACACATATTCGATCTGGTTCAATGACAATATATATTATTGTCGATTTTTACCTTTTTTCATTTGTAAAATAAATATAAACCTCTTAAAGCATTCTTGCACAAATTTATAAACCGAAATCGGGAAAAGGAAGCCATTGTTATAGTTGAATAGAAGAACTAAAATATTGAATGGAAGAAAAATTGGATACTTTGGAGATCAAATATTAGCTGCCAAATTTGCAATGATTTCACCAAAATCTGTTTATATAGAAAGCTTTGTTTATGTATTCGTACACAAGTAAATGAGTATTCAGGACTTTTGAAGAGGGACTTCAATCCTGAAAATGGATAACTGCGTTCAAGGGCGATCAAGATATATTAAGTTTGTCCTGATCAAACAAGATCGATGAAAACACCCTTTGATTGCCCTTGACATCAATTATCTTAAAAACCCAACAGTGTCTTAACACAATTGTGCATCTTGGAAACAGATATCCCAAAGAAGATGCGATATCATTCTAGTAAGGTTTAAAGTTATTTAGGAACATATTAGATATATAACATCTTTAGTATTAAAGACAGACACAAAACAATACAGTCTTTAGGCCAAAATTTAGGATAAATTAAGAGACAAACACAGGGAAGTCACTAGTAGACAGGTTGAGATTTTGTTTGACCATTTGTTTCTTAATACTGTCTTGACAGATTTATCATAATTTCGTCAAGACAAGTTTAATGCTCCTTCCGCATTCTACTGCCGTTGCACCAATGTACATAAAGGAATCTTTCAAGGCTCTTTATTATATAAAAAAAATCTTAGCGCTTTCCTTGTATGCCGGGTTTCACGTCGATATTTTATTTGCAATTGTAGCACATTTCATGAAAGTCATTTAAAATTCAAACTTATTTCCCTTAACACCGACGTGTTATTGACTGTTTACCTGGATACGTGTGATACTTCAATGATAAACATGTAAGTTGTTAATCAACCTTTGTCGTGTTTAATGTTCACATTTGTTGTTTTTTTTTTGTTCAATTCAGATATTTTGTTTATTTACTACAAAATTATATTTTCCAGATTATTTTGTATTTATAAAATAAGTCTACATTGCAACGGCATATCATTGAATTCCTTTCAAAATGAAAAGCAAATCAATATTGCGTTTACAAAATATCACTTAGTGTTTCTGGTTTATAGTAAACGTGGGTAACACCGTCAGTTTAAGCAACGTTTGATAAACTAATACATGCAAAGGCAGTTAGACTACGGGCATATTTCATGGTGCCACAGATTCAGATGTAATTTGAAAATTTCGATATTTATTACTAAATCTATGTTCAATGAAGGGTCGACTTTTATAACAAAATAAGTGCAAAAGTCATTATTATATGACATTGGCATTAAAGTTTATATGTAGTTTTAATTTGTATTCATCAAAATAGTGTGACAAAATTTGCTAATGATAGTAGTACACCGTCTATAAATTTGATTTCAAACCTTATTGAAAGTCATAAATATATTATATATATATTTCTTTAAAATTTACAAGTTCTGAATCTTTTTTTACTGAAGTGGAGATATGATTTCGTTATTGCAGAAAATATTGTAATCTCAAGTAAAATTTTTTGTATACTTAATGCATTTGAGACTGAGAAGAATAAAGTAAACCATATGAAATAATAAAACTTTAAGTCTATGTTTAATGTTGTAAATCTAAATGAAAACGAAGAAGACATGACCTCAAAGATGGTTGGTTTGAAAGGGTTTATATGAAATATAAGGTGAAAAAACAGACATAACTAAAGGTTTTAGTGTACTATGATCATCGCTAATTGTAATACATTTGTCATGAATATAAACAATTAATCAATGAAAGTAGCGCTATATTAATATATTGATGTTTTTAACAACACAAGTCGAGAATCAAAAGGGGGTATATCAACAATGCATGGTTTCTCTCAGCAGAGGTAACAGAATATTCGACATAGCGTGCATTAGGTTTATTCTTAAGTTTTCAATTATAAATATGCAAGCAAAATACAACGATAAGTTCAGATAATAAATTGATATAAAATGCAAATAAAAAGTTAAACAGGTATGTTTGTGTTTATAGATGTCTGGTTGAAAATGTGACATTTAAATAGCTGATCAATTTGAAAAGAAACCGGTTTATTTGATGTCTTAGGTGGTGTCTATGGGTAAATAAGTTTGGATCTTTTTTATTGTCATTAAATTGTAGCACTATATCACTTTTTAACATTGAGTTCTAAGTCTCATCCAAAGTTTATGGCAAAATGGTACCACATCGTATGTTTTAATATCTGCATACCAAACGTTTCCTTTATGCCATGTATTCATATTGCTAATAAACATGCAGTTACAGTATATAAAAATTTAAATTACCACTTTCAAGAAACACGATTCTCAAGGGTATGTGGGGCAAACCCCCAAAAGGCTCAATTGTCTCTACATTTTCTGAAGTGGTCAACATTTTAAGAGAGAATTTTTATATTCAGATTATACTTCACTTTTCGATCTTTAGGGCTCAAAATGTTATTTACGTTAGTTTTAAATAATAAATTTCCAAAACCAGAATGAAGTAAACATTTTTATGTCACATTATGCAACTTTTTGATAACAAATAATAATATAAAAATGCTAAAACTACAATTTTGCTTCGGTGTAATTCCTTGCATTTGTTTAGACTTCTCTTTTAAATCTGTTAAATTTCTGTCAGATCAACATCTGAGTAGTTTAAACGTTTTGTTGCATATAATACAGATAGTAAACACAGCTGCAAGGGAAGGAGGTCGTTAGCAAAGCGTAGTCGAAACGGCTTGCATTACGCTTGTCTGAAAAGGGTCTTAATGCATAATGGAACTTTCGAAATGTTTTGAATGGTGGTCTGCTATGATTTTTATGGACAGTAGAGCTTTTGTTGCCGTTAAAACAGAACAAGAAAAATAAAATTCATGAAAAGAGGTATTCTGCGAAATACTGTTTTATTATTTTTAGCAATATACCTGCAAGATTTTTTATGAATGAATGACTCGCAGTGTTTTGATTTCAGCAATGTGTATTACAAAGATAACAAGGGGAACACCTGTTCAAGTTGGTATTTCAATAATGGTCTGAAATAAGTTGTAATGGGTAATGCGCCTCCGATTAATTTCGCCAATGCATATTACCTATAGTATAAGGTTTACCCATGTCCATTTTTGCTTTTGAAAGTTAGACGCAAATGATTTAACTTTAACAATATGAATAACCTACATAGTAAGAGGAACCCTGCCCAAATCTATTTTAAAAGGTGGTCTCAAATAGCTCGTAATATATGGTTGATTACTTGTTGCTATAAACACTAAAATTATAGAAAAACTGTTCTCATACATGTAATATTTTGATTTCAGAATTTGGGTCAACTATATTTTAGGGAAAACCACTGCTCAAAATTATTGAATAGGTGGCTAAGAATTCCTTGATTTCAGCAATATTTAATATTATAAGGAAAAACCCATGCCCAAGTTTCTTTTTAAAAGGTGGTCAGGTTATAATGAATACTGAAATTTTGAATGCAATATACACTAAACCAGAAACCTGAAATTATTAGAACCACGTGTACTGTGTCAAACTAATGTTAAGTTTTCAGCTATGTATAAACTAGATTATAAGAGGTATACTTGCCAAAAATGTTTTTGAAAGTCTTTAATTGCTTTTAATGGGTAGAGTTATAGATGACTTGCATATTTAATGCTTTGTTTTAGGTCGTTTTATACTGGATATGGGATATTATCTCCTTGACATTAACCCCATTTTCTTTCTTTTTCATATTTATAATTCTATATGACACAATCGAGTTGCAACATGGTTCTTGTATATTGGATTCTTTGTTATCCCATGTATAAAACACTGTTTTATTCCCTAAAACGCATGAAGCTAGTTTCTTCTAAATTTTCTAACATGTGGGTTTTTAGTTTCTTTTGCGACTTTGGATATATAGCTTTGCAATCTTGTTGGAGAAATATATCAAACATTTCAATAAATTAACGTATCAAACATGAATTTTTGTAATAACCTGAAATATTACCCTTGCAAAAATAAATATTGCAATATCAAAGCATATGCGTTTATTAACCAACACGAGTGAAAGTTTAAGTTCGGTATATCTGAAACCACCAAGCGTAAGATTTCAATATGTCTGTAAAAAGACCTACAGAGTCAGAAAACCATTGAAATCTTACCAAAGATTTCTGAAATTTCTTAATCTTACAATTTTTAACGGTATTTGATTAATTTTGTCACATTTATCTGCACTGCAGAGACAACATTTGTCGAAATGGCCATATGTACAAACGAAATTTTCAGTCACTTCGGTATTTTGTTATTTATCACAACAAAATATAATTTTGTTCACCAGCAGACTGTTCGTGACATCCTACATCAGTATGCCACGTCATTTAGGTCTGAATATATGGTGTATAAATTCCTTAAAAAAATGTAGATTATCATCAAATCATTATGTGGTTCGTCTGTTGCTAAACTAGTATTTTTTTATGTTGCATAAACATTCTCAGTTTTGTGCAAAACCTCTGGACAAGAATGATTTCTAATATGCCTAAAATCGCCTAAAATAAACATCACTTATGCCTGACACAGCAGCATTGAGGAAATTAATGTCAAGTTTCTCATGAAAAAAAGACTGTCAATTTCCAATTTCACAGATTCTCACAGTTCTGATTCGTTGGAGGCAATTTGACAATGGTGGCAAAACGCTTATAGAATCTCATGATATCCAAAAAGTTCACATATTTGGCTAAACTGACGTTTGTTTTTACTAAAACGCAGTCATTATTCACAAAGTGATTTCTACTACTTTCAGATCTCCGTGAAATTGAATAAAGTCTATTTGCATTGCTTTTTGAGGTAAAATCTTTTTATCGCGCCGAGGTGTAAACTAATGTCAAAATAGTTGGACATTTCATGTAAAACATTGATGTATCACAACAATCTCTTTAAGTGAATAGAAACGATGTCAAACGTTAAACCCAATGACTTATTATCCTTTATGTAACCTCTTTGATTCTCCTTTACATAGCCCCAACAATAACATTGTATATCTAAAAAGAAAATCATTTACGCAACGGTATTTCCTTTTAAAAAGCAAACTTAAATTACTACATGAAATATGATATCTTTACATACAATTTAGGACAAATATGTCATTTAAACAGTATATTTATAATTTATTCTATTACAATTTTTATTCCATAATATCGGATATATTGTTTTCAAATCAAAATAATTGATGTGGTGATTAATTTGCAAATTAAGATGAAACACCGCTAGTAAATGAAATAGAAAAGTTAGCTATTTTGTTTCACGTATTAGTTATTTTGAAATCTTTATAATATGGTCAACTTGTATAATGTCACAATAATTCTTATTTTCGATTTGTAAAAATACAAAATACAATCTCATGCTAAAGTTGTAAAAGAAACAGATAATCGATATCGATCAAAGAGAATATATATTATTGACGATTTCTCTTTTTTTAAGTTATATTGAAATTGTATTTGTTGAATTGATGTAAAAATCTCAGATAACATTCTTGCACAAACTGATAGGCCGAAGTCGGGTACAGGTAGCTGTAATTATAATTGACCAGAACGATAAAAATATCGCCCGGAGAAAAAATTGGAAGATGTGGAGATGAAAAAAAATGGCTAAATATTGAAATGACTTCAGCAAAATCCCTTTAAATAGAGACAATTGTTTATGTATTCGTACACAAGTAAATCAGTATTCAGGAGTTGATCAATGACTTTTAAAGGGGACTTTTATCCTGAAAATGTTATGAAAACTGCCGAGCGGAGCGAATCGAAAAACATTTTGACTTTTGTATTCTTTAAAATTCCTATAAATATTTCATTTCAAGTCCAATTCGTAAAGGTGTGATAATATCAGAGGTATACGGGCAGTTAACTACATACAAATTGTTTTGTCATGGCGGAGAAAAAAAAAGGGGGGGGGGGGGGCTTCCTACGCCCATTTCAAATCCGCCAGTGGTGCTATGAAATGAGGCAGCATAATCAATAAAAATATAATGATGATTAATAAGAACAGTTAATGTTCCGTCATGTTCTTATGCATATGCTTATTTTTCAGTGAAATGTTTTATTAAGTATTTGATATTAAATTTAAATGTGTAATTATCATTGGCCAAAATATTATTATTATTTCAGCTACCACAAAGGGAGCCATTGGCGGTTTAAATAATTTTACAATCCCAAATTATTGTAGACATTATGATGTAACAAACTACAACTGTTTTATTGACTTAATTAATTTAGAACAAAACAAAGACATTCAAAACCAACTCTTTCTAATAAAGATACATTACCTCTGATTTGAAAAGAAATGTCAAAAGTACTGATTGTTTCCCTTACTCATAGACGAAACTGAACCATGAAACATAAAAACAAGTTTAAATAAACTGTCCCAAATCAAGCTTATACCTACCCGCAGTCCAGCACAGAATTAAAAAAAAGTTAAATTATCGTATAAGTAGAAATACTTCAGGATTTTAGCAAAAGTGTACATGCTATGTTAAGGAAAATTACCCGAATAAATCGCACCAGCTAACTGAAAATCATAATATTACTTCAGCTTAATGAAACAATAATCAGCAATAAGATAGATTAGCTGTTGCTTTAGAACAATCGTCTACATTGTTTTTATAGAGACAAATATGCTACAGAAAACTGCAGGTTAATTAGTAACTCCAAACTAAGATTCACAGCTAGGCAGCTGATGTTCACCGCTGGAGGATTCTTCTGTATCTCAAGTTACTGGTCAGCTAACCGAACAACCTGATCAAGCTACCTTAAACGCGGACGCGGTGATAGTGACACAAGCTAGTTACAATCAGATAGCTCTGCTACTGGATTTGGAAACATGTCTACTGTAAGTCTCACCGAAACAGGGACAGAAAGAAATCAGCAAAATGAAAGTGACAGCAATTCAGAATTAGACACAGAATTGGAGACTCAGATGAATGAAGCAGACGCTGATGATTGTAGAAACGATTCAGATCACACACAACAGATGACAGTATCATGTCAGACGGATTTAAGAAGCAGGTATATTTGAAATTATGTCATTTCTTGCTGACAATACATACTCGAACGACCTTGATGAAGTAGTTTTAGTGTCAAGTATCTTAATCAAAGCTATTTTGGACTGGGTATTCAATAATAGAAATATAGGAGTATTATTTGCTATATATTTTACGAAAGGATATGGAGTAAATGAACATGAGACCATAACACATTTAACTGCAACTGCAATAATTTTAATGAGCTGTATGGCCATTCCGGAAATTAATTCCTCATCAACAGCACTAAAACCCAAACAAAGGAAATCCATGATTAAAAAAAAATGGTAAAATGCATAAAACCAATCGAAATCCGAATAATCAGTAATATCAAATATAGCCAAGAACAAAACTACGATGGAGGGAGTTACTCCTTAGGTTTTAGAATTTACATAAATTTAGATAAAATTAATTGAACAGAGTTTACACATGAGATATTATCTCATGTACAAGTACACCATATCTATATGTTACAGTACAAATTTGGAATCCAGTAGGATCCGGAATCCACCTAGTACAAATTGGAATTCTAATTTCTACTAAGACAAATTAGAATTCTGATTTGTACTGGATTTAATTCAGTACATATTGGAATTCCAATTTCTACTGGGACAAATTAGAATTCCAATATGTACTGGATTTTTTCCGGTATAAATTGGAATTCCAATTTCTCCCGGGAAAAATTGAGATATCTTGATTTGTACTTTAGTGGGATTCTGGATCGTACTAACTTGAATCAGTAGAAACAGTAATAGATGAGTAAAACATCAGTAATATGTCCCTTCCATTGTTTTGGCACAGTTCGAACTTATGATCACTAGTTTTCATAAGTTAACATTTAATATGGAAGAACACATGGAGGTATTTTACAAAAAAAATATTTAAATAAGATTTTTTTAAGATGGCATACTTAAATACTACTATTCTGATACTGATCTTGTTGATTTTAGAAGTCTTTTTTTCCTTGGTATAAATGTTGAAGATCCTGCAACTCTACCTGGAATTTCACACATCCAGTCATGTAAAAATCGTCTATTGATAGATGGCATAGCAGCCACAGTTTGTAACTGCTCTAGCAAATGTAATACAATGCGATGTTCTTGTTGTATTTCGGGTCGTTTTAACCTGGATATGGGATGTTGTCTCCTTGACATTTAGGCCATTTCCTTTCTCTTTCATAGTTATATACAATTTTATGTCATTTGTCATTTTATTGTTTTGCTATTAAGTTTTCATGATTTAAACTGTTGTGAAAAACACACTAAAACTTTTTTTCTGCTTTGAATGTCATGAATATCCAGAATCCTCCATGTCAAAATATCAAGTATTATTCTGGATCATACTGAAAATTTAGTAGGATTCAGAATCCTACTAGTACAAATCAGGATATCTCAATTTCTCCTAGAAACAACGGCAGTAGAATACCGAAGGAACAAGGGAAGCGATGACTACAAAAATCGAAGTCCAAAGACATGGCAGAAACGGTAACAGATAAAAACAAAGACAAAACGAGGACGTGAGAACAGTGGTCAACTCATTTTGGGAATGAGACCATTTTCCCAAATGCCAACTTTTTCCCAGATTTTTACTAGCACCTCGTGTTTGCTACCAAAATAGCCAAAATAGCGTACATAGTACTCATTCGAGATTTTCTTGATGTTCACACAAGCCCTCAAGAAAAAAAGTTACACTCTCCTGATCATAAATTTACAGGCTGCATAACTTCCATTAACTAAGGAACTTTCATTACAAGGATCGCCACAAAGTCAATCCTATTCCTGTAAGATAAATAAAGCTTGGTTAAAAGATAACTTAGTAGATATATGTTTGATTTCAGAATTAAAAGAAGAATGCTAACATGTTAGCCTGTTGAAAAGTTGAGTGAAGTACATTGGTTTAAATCAAACGCTAACAAGTTAGCAGAAATTTAATCACAATAAAACAGCTGTCAGTAGTCCATAAACCAGTGTACTTTACTCAACTTTTCAACAGGCTAACATGTTAGCATTCATTTTTTAATTCTGAAATCAAACATATATCTACTATGTCATCTTTTAACCGAGCTTTATTTATCTTACAGGAAGAAGATTCACTTTGTGGCGATCCTTGTAATGAAAGTTCCTTAGTTGATGGAAGTTATGCAGTCTGTTAATTTATGATCAAGAGAGTGTAACTTTTTTTTCTTGAGGGCTTGTGTGAACATCAAGAAAATCTCGAATGAGTACTATGTACGTTATTTTGGCTATTTTGGTAGCAAACACGAGGTGCTAGTAAAAATCTGGGAAAAAGTTGGCGTTTGGGAAAATGGTCTCATTCCCAAAATGAGTTGACCACTGTTCCAGGAGAAATTGGAATTCCAATTTAAACTAGATTAAATCCAGTACATATTGGAATTCTACGTTGTCCCAGTAGAAATTGTAATTCCAATATGTACTCAATTGAATTCAGTACAAATCGGAATTCTAATTTGTCCCAGTACAAATTAGGATTACAATTTGTACTAGAAGGATTCCGGATCCTACTGAATTCCAATTTGTACTGTAACATATACATTATTCTCAAACACATAGTGACTCGGTGAGTGCTCTGTGGTTGTGTAAATTCTGTGATTGTCTTCTATAAGTCTTTTGTCGGGCAACGGATTACAGCAGTTGTAAGAATACTACCACTTATTTTTTGTTTTTGTTTTTGCGATCCCGCATAAATGAGTCATAAGAAACATGGATGTAGCGTTGTTTTGACATCTAGCAATGCATTCTTTTCAAACAGCTGCTCATTGTTGAAGGCCTCATGATAACTAGAAATAAAGAACAATAAAGTTATCTCAATGCTTGGTTTTGCCGTGTATTAGTAGACACTTTGTCTCATGTGTATTTATTTATAATACTTGTACAGGAAAACAGTAACTTACATAACAAAAACAAAAAGAACAGAGTAAATATTTCAAATTATAGTATGGTTAATACAATATCAGCAACTAAATGTGTTAATATTTGATTCAAATTAGATAATTGCATAGTCATTTGCTCTTTCAATTTGTGCATTCAAATATTTTCCCTGATTTTATTGTATGAACCGATTTGAAATAATTGATGTTAGTAACATGTTTGTATCTTTTTGAGATGTTTGTATTTTTTTGAGATCTTTGTATCTTTTTTGAGATACAAATCGAATCTGACATAGTTTTGACTGAAATTACATTGTCAAACCATAAGGTACCGGTCAAAATTTATTGTTGCTTTGGGACCGGAGCAAAACTTAAATGTTCGATAAAAAAAGTTACAGTCCCATGGTAACACTTACAAATAAGCGATGTCCCATTCTGTTGAGTAGCAAAAAATGTTGGTGCCCCATGCATATCATTTTAATCAGTTACTTCAATTTAGAAATTCCATTGCTATGGTTTTATACCAATAATGTTAAAATTGTAAAATGTTACCGGTATGTCGAAATAATAGAACAGAAATGGCATATATGAGAAATTATTACTATGATTTTATCTTTTATAAGAAATCAAGCAAAATTATTATACAATGTTAGAAAAATAATAAATATCGTATTCAAAAGAGTTGCAATTCAGGAAAATTGCCCATTTCTATAGTTGATAAACCTAATACAGATAGAGTTAAAATCTATATACTTGAGTGTGAAAGAAAAAATGGTACTCTTTATCCTATTTGCTGTTTCATATAACTAAATACCGAAGTTACTGTGAATTTGATTTCTGCATATGCGCATTTCGACAACTTATGTCTCTTCAGTGCAGATAAAATCTAAACGTTTGGAAGACCATAAACTCAAAGATGTTTAATAAAAACTGATAGAGAACAAATAACCAATATGATCTAAATGTAAAGCCAAAATCAGCTAAGGACAGAGCTTTGCATGAGGGAGATACTCCTTAGTTTTCAAGAAAATTTACAAAAATTAGATATTGTAAGGTTTCAAATACAATCGGCTTTCGGGTCAGCACCGAAGTACTGACTACTGGGCTGGTGAATACCCTCGGGGACTAACAGTCCACCAGCAGTGGCATCGACCCAGTGGTAGCAAATAACTAAATACCGAAGTTACTGTGAATTTGATTTCTGCATGTGCGCATTTCGACAACTTATGTCATGGTAGGAAAAGACAGTAATGCTGTGTGTTCCGTCAAATTGGTTATTAAACTTTATAATAATATATTACATAATAGTATTTGTGTATTGAAATTTTGTAGTAGATTACCAGAGACATTTTTTGTTTTGTATACATCGGCAAACGAATACCGAAGCAAGAACGATGAAAGGGGAAATTCTAAAATCATTAATCCAAAATCACGGCAATTCACAGCAACACGAATTGAGACAATATGACAAAGGCAAAACAAATAAACAAAAATGAACAAGAACGCTACAAAACTAAAGCACTAGCAGTGTGAACCCCTATAAAAACTGAGGTATCATCAATTGCTCCGGAGGGGTAAGCATGATCTGCTCCACGCGTGGCACCCGTCACACTGCCAGTGAAAAGTCCGGTTTTGTCACAGTTGGTGTTAGTCAGTCCGGTAACAAACTCTTGATCTACTGTTCTCATTTGTGAAACAGAAACATTGTAATGGTCTGTCAATTGTGGTGACGACCGTAAAACTTCTGTAGTGACAATTGCAACAGTGATTGAACATACCCTAGATGTATAAGTTTTTGAGACAGTAATTTCGCTCTGTTGACAAAATCGCTGTACAAACTACAGGCACGGCAATAGCGAATGAGTTGTGGAATGTACACGCCATATGCCGGAGAAGTGGGAATATTACTGCTCAAAAACGGGAAGTTCACTATTGGAAAGTGGAAATCATCACGCTTGTCGTAAATTTTTGTTTTCAGACGTCCAGATTTGTCAATGTAGAGGTATAGGTCCAGGTATGATGCTGATGATGGTGTACCAGTGGTCTCTTAAGTTTCGAGTTCATTTGGATATATAAGATGAAGGTTATCCTTAAATTGAGGATTATTCAATGAAAGAACATCATCTATATAACGGAAACTGAAATAAAAGGATTTGGCTAGCTTATTATCTTTTTCTGAACTAGCCCTTGTATGAAGCTGGCTTCATACGAATAAAGAAACAAACCCGCTAAAAGTGGCACACAATTAGTCCCCATAGGTATCCCTATTGTCTACTGGAAAACTTGTCCTCCAAATTCTACAAATATGTTATCAATCAAGAATTCCAGCATTGTCATGACATTCTCCTCTGTCTACTTTTTGTGTGAATCAGTGTGACGTTTAACAAAATAGGCCTTATCTTTACCTATCACTAAATATGAATATCTTCTTTCACCCTTTTCGTACAGAAAGACTGATGTATTAAATCCCGGATTACTGACTTTAGCTTATCGTGTGGAAGAGTAGTATAGAGAGTACAAAAATCAAATGTTTTGACACTGTTGCAGTGGTTGAGTTCAGTTGAAGATAGATATTCTAATAAGTCTTTTGAGTTTTTGAGATATGTATATGTATATGTATATTTTTTGTATATGTTTTCATGTTTGTATGTTTATTTGTGTTTTGCCCTCTTGTACACCTCAGTGTGTTTGGGGCTTAATAAAGCATTGTCTTGTCTTGTCACAATTGTTTACCTGATTTGGTGTTTTAAGGTGCTAAAATTAAAGAATAACTAATTTAAAATAAGTAAATCACTTAAGACTGTGTTATAAAAAGTTTCTATAGGGGCAAATTTTGCATTAAGAGATCTCATTTAAGAATGTTCAGGTCCCATGC
>MJUU01021462.1:90203-103212 GCA_002080025.1 Modiolus philippinarum
CCACTGCTGTTTGCTCCGGTCCTCATTCTTTGGTAAATTTTGACATGTCCCTAACAAAACCGTGATTGAATGTTGACATGCGTATCCTTTATAATCAATGCATGCAATGGTTCCTAAAATAGGTAGAGGAATGTGGTATACCATTTAAATGTTGGATCCTCTCATTTATTTCAAATTTAAGTTTAAGGTATATAATGTTTTTCTAGTGGGAAAAAAAATTTATATAGCATAACACACTAGTCATATTCATTTACTAGGATGCCAAATTTTTTGTCAGAAGAGGAAACCAATTTCCTTCGTTTCTGTCATCTTGTACAGAAAATAGCACCACAAGCTGTCAGATGCCGCTTTGACCAGGAATTCCCTCCTCAAGATCTGAGTGGAATCATCAAAAAACATCTGACTACTTTAACAGAATTAAAGAAGAAAAAGGTTATTACAGTAACACAGTGGAATCTACTTTTGTCGTATGGTATGTAAAACTTTGCGATTCATGGAAGATAATATACAAAGAAACAAATGGCGTTCTTCTAGCCATCAATAATGGTGTTGACATATTTTTTTCAGTGGTGAAAGCTGCACATAATGATGTCTTTGGTCTTTTGTTCCCTTCATGATGCAATCATATGACGGTATATTGTTAATTCCTCATTTTAAAAAAAGTTTCCACACTTTCTGATTTATTACAAGGCCTTAAAATGATGGTTTGGAGAACTGAAATGTAATTTGAAAGTCTGTGGATTAGTCAACATTACAATTTTTACGACTTGTCATGAGTCGTTGATATAATCTATCACGACACTGGGTGAACATTTTACAGAACCCTTTAGATCTTGATGTGAAAATTTAAAAGATAAAATTTGACAGAATCGTAAGCCGAGTTGCAACGAAGTTGAACTTGTTATGAGGTAGAAATGCCCTATAGATTGTTGTCAGCAATAATAACAAATTTGGCTCAATTAAATTTTAATAAGACAAAATTAAATGTACAGTATATAAATTACAACTTACCAATGTATTTGTCAATTACGAAGTTCAGTGACGAATATCCAAGTTAATAATCCACTGAAGTCCAACAATAAAATACCCAGATGAATATTCAATATAATCCTCACTAAATAATTAATAATATATTCACAATAACGGATGTCAATTTTAATACAAAAGATGCGCGCAAAATTCCTATATAAACTTATTAAACTGACTGCTTGAAACCTTTTCTGCTACTTTATATCTATACAAACAATGTCTCTAGAATTATCATTTACGAAAAATAGTTAGAACATTTCCTATCAACTGAAAATCACATTAAAATTATTACATAAGTGAGTGTTACAGAATATTCTAATGTTTTAAATATATAAGTCAAGGTTCCAGAAATTTCTACATGTTCTAATTGTGTAATAACCTTGACAATTGTTTGCTGTAAACAAATTACATGATATTAAGGCTATACAAAATAAAAACGATGAATACAATGCATTTCTTAAAATATTTACAAATTATATATAATAAACCATTACACCTCCCACAAAAGAAAATGTTTGAATGCATTGAAAACATTAGATAACAAACTAATATATTTACAATGAACATGATCAGATGTCATGAAAAATCAAACTCTTGACAATGCATTTGCAATTACATCATTCAATATGTCTTATATCTATATTAAAACCTTGTAGAGTTTAACTCCATCGCGCACAAAAGCTTTTGATTTTTATCTTTCATTTTTATGGGTTATGATCAGTATATACAATGATAGGCTGAACTGATGCTGTTACACAGATTTCAAAATGTTGTAAAAACAAAAGACAAAACATTCTTTTTTCAATGATGGAGTAATTTCTTAGTTGCTTATTTTTTGTTGAAAAATATAAAATTGGATGTTCTATTCCATATCTACCTTCTTGGCATCTACTTCACTGAATCCTCTGCTAGTTTAAATTGACAATTAAGATTAGGTGTTGAGTCTTGCTAAAACTGGCGCACTTAATATGAAGGCGTTTAGTTCTTCAAATGCTTCATCACAACTTTTAGACCAAATAAACTTTACATTGTCTCAATAACTTAGTCAAAGTCTAACTAATTTAAGAGAAGTTTTGACAAAATTTTCTATGATATCCAGCTATTCCCTTCAAATGCTTTGTTTTTCAGGTTTTGGAAAACTAAAAATAGCACTAATTTTAGCATCAATAGGTTTTACCTGACCCTGACCTACATCATGTACTAAATAATTCACATATAAGCACATCCAAATTCACTTTTGGAGAGGTTGACTGTTAACATAGCACTGCTTAAATGTTCAAAGAAATTTCGATGTATCTGCACATGTTTTTCGAAAGTGTCACTATATTAAAGAATGTCATCAATGTATGCTTCACAGCCGTCAATTCCAGTAATAACACATATGATTAGACGTTGGAAAGTTGCCGGCGAATTTTTCATTCCAAAATTCATCACTTTGTATTGGAAAAGTCCATCGAGTGTAACAAAAGCGGACATTGTTTTTACACGCTCTGTAAGAGTAACTTGATAAAATCCATTCAATAAGTCAAGTTTTGTAATGTATTTCCAATTTTATTAATACAGTCATCAATGTGCGGAAATATAAATGAGTCACTTGATGTTACACTGATTAATTTTCTTTAGTTTGTAAACATACGGTAAGTTCAATAAGGTTTGGGCATAGAATACAAGGCAACCTCTACTTGAACAAGTTCAAATTCATGGAGTAGCTGTTTTAACTGTTCCTTTTGAATCATTGGTAAATATTGTAGTTTCGAATGTAAATCTTGAAGAATCTTTGAATTTTCACGATTTGGTATTATATATGGCAAATCAATCTTTTCACAAGATTCATTATCGGAATTGTCAGGTTCAACACCAACTGTATTTATAGAATGTACAATATTTGTTTTATTTCTATCTATCTAAGGTTTTATCATATCTTCAATTGGCAAAGGTGAACTTATACCTAAGGTCACAGGTCCTGAAACAATGTTGTAAGACAAATAAACATTATGGACGGGAATAGCAGTATAAGTATTAAAATCTATCCTTTTAATAAGAACATTTCTACCAGTACTAGAAATATCATCAAACGGCAGGGTCTCCGCCAACTAAAGAGACTGTGAGGCTCAAGTATCTCTTAAAATTGGAAAAGAGGTAGAATTACAAAAATCATTCAAAAGCGACACAAAACCATCACTCATAAATGGTTAAAAAATCTCCATCATGGGACTACACGCGGATTTGACCTTGACCTTGCTAACAGGATCAGAAACCGAAACCCGAGAGAAAAAACAGTGCACATCTGTATCAAAATGAGGCAAAAATTGTGACGATCTTACAAAATCACTGGGTTTAACTTTACTTTTCTTCCTTTGCGTTTTTCGATAACACTCACATATGAAATGAATTTCCTTCTTACAAAAATTACAAGAAATCTACTTAAATGGCCTCTGTAACTTTAAAAGGGGGACTTGGACGAGCTATTTTCTCGACGATGCCTACTATTTACATCATTTGTAGGTTTGGGTGAAAAATTTGTAGAATTATTATGATTTTGAAAAATCAGCAGCTAAACGTGCAGTAAATATTCTGCTCTTTGTTCATCAATAAAAGTTTCACTGTCAGAATTAATACAGCTTTTAAATTCTTCAATAAAAACTAGCTGACATAATTTTTCAAGTTTTTGCCTATTTTTTTTATATACACGAACAGTCAAATAGTTGCTCTTTTGTTCTAGCAAACTCTACATAGGTTTAGTCACTCTGTTTTTTCTGTATTTCTAAATTCTTGGCCATATGCTTCAGCGACCAGTTCATATGCTTTAAGGGGGTAGACCTGGGGAAGCCTAAAATTTTCCACTCGTTTATTTTTTTTTCAGTATTAAAACTACACATGTTCATGTCAATTTTAAGCAATTTTTACCGTCCCATTTTTCGTCTAGAGGTCACCAAAGATACCCCGTTTCCCCATATTATTTGGTCCGTTTAGGACTTGTTTGAGGTTTATAAAATTGGCTCTAATTAAATTTGTATTTGATTAACAATTATTTCAAATACAAAATTCTGTAGTTTAGACATGTGTGAAAGTAAGCATCAATAATGATAACAAATTTAACTAGTTTGAACTGAAGTACATGGGTGTTCTGAACAGTAGAGGCTGAAATTTTTACTCTTTTTTTATCACTATTAAACACTTCTTGTAAAAAATTCTGTCGTTTAATTTTCACCAAAAACTGAGAACAGAAGGAATACTAGTATATGTAAAACATATTAAAATTTTAGAAAATTCTACCGTCCCATTTTTTCTGAATTTAAAATAAAGTGGTTAAAAATCAATAAAATTGCTGAATCTGTGCTATAAATTATCTCCCTTGAAAGAAATCCGACTTTTACAAATTTTCATTATCTTTGGACACCATTGCAAAAATGTAGAGTAAAATGCAATCATTATAAATAAATTGATGTTAGGTATTTGTTTTCATGACAAAGTGAATATTTATTTGCTGTGTGGAAAAAAAAAAATTACAATTTGAAAATTTTGATCACCTTCTTAAGAATAAACTATATTACAATGTCATAATATTGAAGCTTGTTCTAATGAAAACTGGGTGTAAATTATTCTGGCCTTACCAATTAACACAATCTGTAATAACATTGACCAAATGTGTTTTGGCCAGTCTAAATTTTGAGCTATTTTCTCAAAATTATTTTCTTGAAAAGGAAGGACCAACCTGATGTTTTAGCAACATCAAATGTCTAAGAATTCTGAGAAAACTGTTGATTCTTTTTAGCCAATTAATTTTTTCATTCCAAATTGAAAATTAACCCCTCTTTCTTTTTCCTTTCTCTTTATTTCAACTTTTCTTTGTTCTGATTCTAATATATTGAATTCCTATTCTTTTCGAATTTCTAATTTTGTAATTTCTATTTCAGGTGTTGGATTTAAAAAAAAATTCCAGAACAGATTAATAAAAAATCCTCTTTTACCAAAGAATTTGCAATCATACGTTGAATTTCATTTTTTTTCATTCCTAATTTGACATTTAATTTTACAAGTTTTTCCTAAAATAATCAAATCATTCTTTTTGAGCTTCAATTCTCCATCAAACACGACGACATGAATTGTTCTTGATACAAAGACATCTTGTAAAAATGGTATTGCTGACATTTATTCTATTTAACAAAAATATGTGTATTTTTTTACAATTTTAAAGATCCCGGACGAGCCCCCAATTTATATTATGAGATACAAATGACCTATAAATATTTATCAGCAATAAGAGCAATTTTCTTTTCGAGAATTTTCTTATCACTTAACTGCGAATCACGAATGTTGTGAATTGTACGATAGGATATCATTAAATCTAAACACTGAACGTCTATAAAAAAAAACTTTTTTAATAAACATGCATAGGAATATACGTCCCTAACTCGTCATTTTTGCAATTTTATCATTATCATCGTGGCTTTGCAATAAATATGTATTATCAAATAAAACATTAAATTGGAGAAGTTATATACTGAACATATTAGATTAAGTCCATTTTACATACAAAAAAAAAACCAAAAAACATTAAGTTAAATAATTTACATATCCGACATATTTAGAGTAAGTCCATATTTACCAAATAGAATCATTACAGCATTCACATACCTGACGTATTAGATTTAGTCCATATTACCAAAATAAAATATTGAATTAGAAAATTTACATACCGACATATTTGATTTGGTCCATGTTTACCAAATAAAACATTAAAGTAGTGAATTCACATTCCCAACATATAAATTTTAGTCTAGTTATTAACAAATAGAGATTTTACATAACTGATATATGAGATCATATTTGGCAAATAAAGAAAAATTATTAGAGAATTATCTATCAGATTTAGTCCATATTTTCGAAATTTAATTTTAATGATTAAATCTGTCAGGTCCCAACAATCCGTTTGCATTCGGCGAACGGGTACCTGAAATAACAGATCTAGTTCATATTTCCGCAATTTACTTGTAATTATGAATTCCGTCAGGTTTCATCAGTAATCCGTTTTTAATTCGGACAGCATAACTTTGGCTATAGAGGACGGATCATTATTAAATTTTAGCATGATGTTTCTTGGCACACTTCTAAAACCAGTGTTTTGTTTCGAGTTCCTAGCCTTGCCCGTTTCAGATAACGGGACCAAAAAAGGGTTCAATCGGGTGTTTTCACATATTTGCCGGTAGAATCTTGATCATTTCTCAAATTCTGATGGGGTTTCTTGTAAAATGCTTCTGAAAAATTTCAATCAGTAGTATGTCAACAAATTTTACGGAGCATGTACCACTCATGAGATAGATGGGACCCGACAGAGGAAAATCTCAAAATTTTATTTTTTTCATTCTTCGCCCGATTTTGATGCAGTTTTTTTTGTTGGATTCCCTATAAAATATAAAAATAAACATAGTACATATCCATTACTATTTTGATAACTTGTTTCCTTTTGAAGCTATGAGGCGCCAAAACGGCCAAAACTGCAAAAGTGCAGATTACCTTTAATTTTAATTTCCTTTCGATTCCCTTTGTTGTACGCTTTCGGTGGTATGTCAACATATTTGACGTAGCTCCTACCATTTCCAAGATTAAGAAAGTCAAAGGGCCCAAAATTGTAATGTTTTTCAAAATGTGTAAATCCTTTATTATACCCCGCTTTAGCGGGCGGTATATAGTGATCGTGGTGTCCTTCCGTCCGTTCATCCATTCGTCCGTCCGTCATACTTACTTTGTGGCGACAACTCCTCCTAGACCACTTGATGGAATTCATTGAAACTTTCACAGAATGTTAAGTATACATTGCCCTTGTGTATAATCTATTTAAAAAATTGATTTGATCTTTTTTACGGGGGCGGGGGTTATGATATTGGTGAGCTTTGCTCACATTTTTTTCTAGTTTTTCATCGGATTTTGATGGGATACTTTTCTTTGAATTCTTCTTGTTTTGTTTCAGTTGTGTGTCAGCGTATTTTTCATAGCTCTTACAATTTTCGAGCTATAAGGGGTCAAAGGGACCAATATCGCAAATTTTCCATACCTGTAAAAATTTCAATGGAAATTTTTCTTCGGATTCCTTTTATTGTTATATTTCTGTAGTATGCCAACATAGCTGGTATAACATAACTGTTTTCCAGTTATAAGTGGTCAGAGGGCACAAAACTGCATTTTTTTTAAAAGATGCAAATTCTTTATTTTTTCATCGGATTTCTTTTGATATCTTTGCTTTTAGCTTTTGGTAAAATGTCAACAGATTTGGCAAAGCTGTTGGCGTTCCCAAACTATAAAGGACAAAGAGGGGCAAAACTGCAATATTTCTAAATATGTTAAATTTTCGTTTTCATCTGATTTCCATGCGTTTTTTTTTCTTTCGATTTCTCTTGATGTGAATAAAAAATTGAGTAGTTTTGTGAGATCAAAAGTTTATTTTATTGTGACCTGTCGTGTCCACCTTATTACTGTGTCAAGTTCTTTACTGCGCCGCTTGAAAATACACTTGGTCAAATTTTAGTTGTCGAAATGCTGCAGTGGTATCATGCTGTGCTCGGCGTAGCCTTTTATTTGCCATTAGATGAGGGATAAAATTAACTGATAGTGTTTCAAACAATTGCTGTCATGCTTAGCCTTACAAAAAAACCAACAAATATAATGGCAACATATCAACAAGCATATGGCATATAATGAATGTTTGACATAATGAACAATCGTGTCCATGGTCGGTGTTGTCTCACTTTTTTCTTGCATGCTTGATTGCAGGTTCTACAACTGTACCTTCAGACTTTGACGTTACTCTTATGATTTGTCTGTTCCGTCATTTATCATCAATAACCCCACAGTCAGGTAATTACGATATCCTACCACCACCCAGTGATGAAAGCCTTGGTGCTGATTTAGCAAGAGTGAAATATCATAGGAACCGGATAGCACACATTGCAGAGAGAACTATTGACAACTCAGATTTTCCTGTTGTTTGGGAGGAGCTTTCTAAGGTAAAATGGCTAAATGTTCTTAATAAAATATAAGTCATTATGCTATCGTCTTAAAGTATGTATCATTTATGATTTACTGATTTACAAATTTACATGAAATTTCGATTCCTAGCAAATTTAGATAACCAAACGTTTATTAAAACGATGTCATGAAACGGGAGTTGTTTCTCCATATAACAATGAAAGGATATTGAGTAATGCACATGAGACAAAGTCTTTACAAATACATGATTATACCAAGCAATGGAACAACGCTTTTATCATTGTTCTTCCTCTTGAAGTCATTATGAGGCTGCAAAAAAGAGCCATGCTCATACCTCACAGTAAACTCAAGACGGTCCCTGTAACTGGTTTGAACGGAATTCATTGCTACATTTGTAAATGTCGAGCAACGCTTAATCCATGTTTGTCATTCGTCATGAATGCGGGGTAGTCATCACACATAAAATTAACTGGCAAAGTGCTCTTATTACTACTGTCATCCGTTGCCCACAAAAAAAGAGCTCATAGAAGACAATCACAACATATAAACAACCCCAGGGCACTCATCAAGACATCTGCAAGAAACCTTGGCATAACAAAACAATGAGATGTGGGAACTATAAACAGAATCATTGGGGCATTAGGCAACATGAGAAATGCTGAAATTGCTGTAAATTTTAGTAAAGTTGATTGCAATTTTAATAATGTATTTCTCTTGCGCAGCTAAAATTATAGCATTTTGAAAAGACGGAGGGTATTTAAAGAGGCTCACTCCTGGTGTTGTTTATGTAAAGAATTACTTGATAATATTTATAATTAAATGAACATCATAAACTATATGAAGTGACAAAAAGATATATATAGGTCAATGTACTTTTAACCGTGATACAAGACATTACAAATTTGACGGGAAATGAATTTCTCTTGATTTACCTTTATTTAACATCAGGAGTGTTTTTGTATAAACGATAAGAAGTTATGTGAAGAATTTTGTTAAAATTTATCATGTGTCTTAATTTGACCTAAGGAAGCCATTCATGAAATAAAAATTTTGGAATAGTGTGCAAAATTCCTTGTACCTTTGAACTTGAGAAAACCAGAGGTATTCCGAAATCTGACACGAATTCAAAAATGTGATGAGTGAGCTACCTTAAATGCGAGAAAAACACAGATATTTCAAGAATAAACTATAGCTCTCCTGGTCCTTTTCAATCATCGTAAAATACAAGCAATGTTGTTCACTGCACTGATACATAATTTGTTGTTCCCATAGTGATTATGATCAGGGCGACAAAATGGTAACTTCAAAATGATTTAAAGATTTTAAGATTAAAATATTTTTGACAGGTCCTTTATGGGCTTAAGTAGGAACACCCAGCTCTTTCTGTCATAATCTTTGACCTAATTTTTATGCCCAATTGTGAAAGATTCAGGGAGATATTGTTTTTGATCTGTCTGTCTGTCTTTTTGTCCACAAAAAACTTTAACATTGGGTAGATCTTTGAATGGTAAATGATTTGGGCTCTTATATTTTGCAAGTGTATTCGTTGTTTAATACCTTTCAAACCATACCAGACGTTTTGACCCTTTGACCTAAATCTTGTCTTGTGATTAACTTTTTGAAAAAATACCAAAATATAACATTAGTTGTATCTTTTGAGTTGTAAGTGATAGGGCTTTAATATTTTGCAAGTGTTTTCATTGTTGAAGGTATCATAGTGACTTAAAGATGAAGAAAAACAGTAAATGCGCCGTAACATTGCTCGGGTCTACCACATATTTGTACAGACCTTGTCTCATATGTATTTACTCCATATCCTTTCATTGGTTACTCAAGACCGGAGTTTGTCTCTCCTGCATTGTGAAGTCTGTAAAATTTTCTTTGTTCGAGGGATGTATGTTCTCTCTATATATCATAATTATGGTATTCCTATACAATCGTCCTTCAAAATTTGGCATTTTATTATTTTTTTTTTTAATATTCAAATGTTTTACTGAGCACCTGTTTATAGTTTCCACAATTTACTACAACAAATGTATTTTATATGGCAGGTTTTGTTACAATGGACTGACGAGTGCCCTGTGTTTGTCTATATGTTGTAATTGTCCACTACCTTAGGACACTAGTGCTTTTGTTTCGCAACGGATGTGAGTGATTGTAAGAACACCTTGCCAGTTAATGATATGTTTGTTGACGAATGCACTCAACTATGGCCTAAAATAACATGGATGCAGCTTTGTTTGACAATTAGCAATGAATTTCACTGAAACCGGTGATAGGGGCCATTTTGAACTAACTATGAGAGGTATGAGCAAAGCTCATCGTTGAAGGTCTCATGATGACTTCAAGATGAAGAACAACAAAAATAGCGCCGTTCCGTTGCTTGTTTCTACCATATATTTGTGGAGGCTCTGTCTCATGTGCATTTACTCCGTATCCTTTCATTGCTTACTTAAGACTGGAGTTTGTTTCTCCTACAGTGTGGAATCTGTAAAAAAAATTCCCTGTCCGAGAGATGTTTGCTCTATATATTTAAATTATTGTGTACTTTTTCTTGAGAGAATTTCTCATATTGATATTCTAATATACTTTCAAATTTTGGAATGTTATTTGTATTTCCAAATTTTAATCTGACCATTTGTGTATAGTGCCAACATATTACTATTTTAAATGCCAAGTTTTCTTACAATCCACTTGATGAATGCCCTGTGTTCGTCTATATGTTGTAATTGCTCACTAGCTATGTAATTGCTCACTAGCTATGTACGGACACTAGTGCTTTTTTCGGGCAACGGATGACAGTAATTGTAATAGCACCTTGCTAGTTAATTTTATGTTTGTTTACGATCCCGCACACATGGGCTAAAAGCATGGATCTATCGTTGTTAGACAATTAGAAATGAATTTTGCTAAAACCGGAACTAGGGGCCGTCTTGAATCTACTTTGAGGTATGAGCAAAGCTAATTGTTGAATGCCTAATGGTGACTTCAATATTTAAAAAAAACGATAAAAGCGTTGATCCATTGCTTGGTTCTACTATGTATATGTAGAGACTTGGTTTCATGTGTATTTACTCCGTATCCTTTTATTGTTTATAGTAAATTACAACAGATCAAACTCAACCCAAATTTTCTTGAGTATCATACTGATCTTGAAAATTCATATACAAATACCGTTATTGATATGTCATAACTGAATTTGGTACTGAATAAGAACATGATATATCTGACGAGATGTTCCTTCATAAATTTTCTGCTATCTATGTATTATTATGACAATAAAAACCGAACAATTCTTCACTTCCTTACACAAAAGAAAAAAACTGAAATTCTTTGGTCCTTAAAGAAGCTATGTTAAAATGTTTCAAAAACTTTTTAACAGCTAAAAGTCTCAGAAAAATGACACGAAGCGATTTAAAAACTTGACTATATTAACTTTTTATCATTTTTTCGTATGACTGTTATTGCCAAGCTAGGTTCTTTTAAAAAACTAAATAACAGTCACGAAATTTCAAACTGCCTACCATTGGATATTTTCGTCAATATTCCAGGCGGTTTGTAGAATCGGAGGACCTAAATATGAACAAGAGAGCGCTAGTTTGTTAGTAACAAATTTAGATCCGTCGTATATGGATATATACAGAGAGTTCCTTATGACTGAAGCAGCTATAAAAGAAGAAATGGAAGATATTAAAAAGAAATTGAAGGACCCAGTACCACCAAATGAGAGAGGTAATAATTCAATGAAATAAGTCATTAATGTAATTTAAGACAACCTGGAAATGACTTTAACAAATTGAAAATTGAAATCGGTACCATTTGTTATCAAACAGCAAAACATTTTGTTGCTGTATAACAAACTAGGCATAGGTAGTGTAGACAATGATATCGGTGTCATATCTGGACAAATGATATATGTTAAATGACCTGAATGGCTATAAAATGTTAAAGTCAAATTCGTATTAGACCTAGATTGATAAAACTAACACTGCGATACCGTCGAAAAAATTTTATGTGAAAATTCGGAAACAACGGCAGTAGAATACCGAAGGAACAAAGGGGTGAAATTCACAAAAATCGAAGTCCAAAGACAGGGCAAAAACGAGAACACAGAAAACAATGACGTTAGACAGAAAAACAATGACGCCAGACAGACACAAAGCACAGTACCAGAAACCACAACATTCAGAACAAAGGCACTCACAGTGTGAACTCCAGTGAAACTGAGAGTGAAAGGAATTACAAATTATTTTTTATTTCTACTGAAACTTTTAGCAAAGTGACGTTATTTGACTAAATCTCGGTTATTTTAAAATCCAATCATAACACTGTTGTTAACGTTGACTAATACTAATATCATAAAATAACCATTTATCCTAAACAAAACGAGGGCAAGCGTGGTACCTTTTTATTCTAAATCTAATTTTTTCGTAGAATAACTAAGCACCAAAATTCTTGTTGTTCATGTATTAAATCAATGCAAAAAAAAAGATTTAAGGAAAAGTAATTCAGAATTTTTAAAGAAAAAGCATTTATTCTAGCTTGTAATCTTCATAAAAAGATGAAAAAAAAGAATAATAAAAAAAAACTTTTTATATAGAAGACGAGTCCCTTGACCTATCTAAGCAAAATATAACACACTTTACTATATGAAAAGTATTCCTTTAACTATAATTTTATATTTATAAGAATTTAAATATATTCCTTTCTTAATAAGTTCCATATGTTGTTGAATGCGAGTTCATTCAGTTATTGTATTTTTTTAGTTCTTTTATTTGACAAGTATTGTTATTTTTTTAAATAACATTTTATCTATCTAGTTTGATGTTTCGAGCTTTATTTATATCAAGCGCTAGCTCTCTTCAGTGGTCAGCGCTTACAGATTTTTTTATATAAAAAAGGTCCTTGTTTTATTCTACAGAAAAATCGTTAAGTTAGACCATACATCATTGTCTTCATCCAAGTTGAAGTCTTCATCAAAGTCTCTGATATC
>MJUU01021463.1:0-26416 GCA_002080025.1 Modiolus philippinarum
GTATAAACTGCAGACTAAAAATTTTACTTTTCATATCTTTTTAATGCTGAAATTCATGATGTTTTTACTTTGCGAATTATAAAACTCCTTTCCAAAGGATATTATGATGTAAAATTTTCATAACACTGAATTTTTTTTGTCATTTTTAAAGACTGAGTTTAAACTGCTGATTAAAATTCATACTTTTCATACCTATTCCATGTTAAATTTCAAGATTTTTTTTATTTCGCAACCTATCAAACTCCTACGCAATGATATAATGATGTAAAATTTTCAAAACACTTAACTTTTTTGACATTTTTCAAGAGTTAGTTACACCGCAGACTAAAAATTTCACTTTTCATACCTTTTTAATGCTAAAATTAATCAAGTTTTTGCTTTGCGAATTATAAAACTCCTTTGAAAGGACATTATGATGTAAAATTTTCAAAACACTGAGATTTTTATGTCATTTTTAAAGACTGCGTTTAAACCACTGCTTCAGAATCTTACTTTTCATACCTATTATATTCTTAATTTGATGATTTTTGTATTTCGCAACATATCAAACGCCTTCGCAAGGATTAACTGAAGTAAAATTTTCAAAACGCTTAACTTTTTTTCACATTTTAAGAGAGTTAGTATAAACTGCAGACTAAAAATTTTACTTTTCATATCTTTTTAATGCTAAAATTCATGAAGTTTTTGCTTTGCGAATTATAAAACTCCTTTCGAAAGGATATTATGATTTAAAATTTTCATAACACTGAATTTTTTTGGTCATTTTTAAAGACTGAGTTTAAATTTCTGATTTAAAATCATACTTTTCATACCTTTTCCATGTTAAATTTGAAGAATTTTTCATTTCGCAACCTATCAAACTCCTATGCAATTATATAATGATGTAAAATTTTCAAAACACTTAACTTTTTTGACATTTTTCAAGAGTTAGTTTACACCGCAGACTAAAAATTTCACTTTTCATACCTTTTTAATGCTAAAATTCATCAAGTTTTTGCTTAGCGAATTATAAAACTCCTTTGAAAGGAAATTATGATGTAAAATTTTCAAAACACTTAATTTTTTTTGTCATTTTTAAAGACTGAGTTTAAACCACTGATTTAAAATCTAACTTTTTCTACTTTTCTTCTATGCAAAATTTGATGATTTTTTTTTATTTTGCAACATATCAAACTCTTTCGAGAGCATATAATGAAGTAAAATTTTCAAAGCACTTTATTGTTTACTTCATTTTTAAATAGTAAGTTTAAACCGGATGCTTAAAATTATACTTTCCATACCTCTTAGATGCTAAAATCAATCAAAGGATAATATGATGAAGTAAAAGTTTTAAAACACTGAATTGTTTTGATCATTTATAAGACTGAGTTTTTGTTTTTTCAACTACTTATCAAAATATTTATTTTTCTTACCAAATTTCATGATTTTTAAAATTTCGAAACGGAGTACACATCAAGTTATATGAAAATAAAAATCTTTGCTCTAGAGATTAGTTAGATGGATTTTTTTTAAAACAAAGTCTTAAACGGCGATATTCACAACTTTTAACTGGTGAAGGTGAATACAGACAGTCGAGATCGAATATCCTTCCATGACCCGCGAATCTGATATCCATTCGCACCTAAGAGTGTTACAGGCACAACTCTATTTGATAATTAATTTATAATATCAAAATATATAAACAAATAAAAGATACGAAAATTTGAATAAAAAAATAGAGAATTATAAGCGATAAACAGAATAAACGATTTTGATTGGTTTAATTAAACCCTGAATACCGTTTTCCGTTTCTGATTGGACGAACGTTAAATACCAAATAGCGATTTCCGTTTCTCGCTTCTCATTGGCTAAAACTATGAATAGCGTTTTTGGTTTAAACTCGAATTTCCGATACCGATCGGTATGGCACGCGATAGTAACAAAAATGCGATATACCTAGTATTTCGAACGAAAACTAGGGTTTTCGGCGAAATACTATGTATACCGATCGGAAACCCCTAGTTAACGTGCGGTATACCTAGTATTTCGCACGAAAACCCCTAGTTTTCGTTCGAAATACTAGGTATACCGCATTTTTGTTACTATCGTGTGCCATACTTACTGCTAATTGGCCTTGTAGTATTAACGGAAAACGTATTTGTAAGCGCTTCCAGGCCTTGTCGTTTTAATGAAAAAAGGTAATTTAATTGCTTCTATTGTCTAATTTTCAATGGTGTTTCCCTAAGGTGGTAATTTTGAATAGGTGCAAAACTACAGGACTCTAATTGAAGGATCAATCTAAAGGACACTTGATGATAAGTTTGGTTATCAATGGCAGAGAAGTTATATAAAGAAATAGGAGTTAAAACTCTGACGTACAGGTATGGTCGATTGAAAAGATCCATAAGTTGTCTCATGTGTATTTCGATTGCCGAATTTGGAACCCATTCATATATCAGAAAATGGTATTCTAATAATACCAAACTTGATCACAAAAAGCCTTGGGATCCCCCCCCCCTCAAAAATTGTCTCTTGCATGTATGTACCCAATTTAACATGGTATCAGCGGGGACATAGTTAAACATAAGAACCCTGTTTTGAAATGCCATAAGAATCTCATGTGAAACTAAATACATGTTTTCTGTTGTCTGTTGATCTTGGGAGCCTTTTGTTTTTATAATTCAATCATATTTCAGCAATCAATAGTTGTGGAAAACACCAAATAATTGTGATTATCAACAATAGTTGGAAATGGTCTTGACTTTCTTCGGTTTGCATTGGAAAGACTCTGACCAACTGTGGCGGTTGTGATAACTTTATGATCGCTTTAAAGGATCCATGAAAAAAGGGATAACAGGAAACATCGACAATGGCTTAAAATTACAATTACATGCTACAAAACACAAATAAGACAAAAGACAAACGTGAACAATGATAGGAACTCGAGACAGCCGGACTTGGTACAGGAACTAGCAAAAGCCAGCAATAAGGTTAAGCCAGTTTATAGGTACCCAACCCCCCCTTTTATCTGTCTCGTTTCCCTATAGAACGATAAACATACAAATAAAACGGAAATACAGGTAGACTACAAACTACAAAATAAGCCCCAATTCGATAGAAATGTTTTATTTTATGACCAATTATTACGTTATAGGAGTGAAGGTAACAGGAAATACTTACAATCGCCAAAAAATTATAATCACATGCAACAATCTACCAAAGAACTGCACAGGAAAAACAATATAAAGACAAAAGACAAATGTAGAAACTCGGGATAGCCGGAATTAGTACCGGCACGAGCAAGAGCTAGCGGTAGGGTTTAACCTCTTTATGGGTACCTTAACCTCCCTTTATCTGTCTCATTTCCTATAGTACAATAAACAAACGAATAAAACCCAATACAAGTAGACTGCCAACTCCATGACCGCAATCCGGGAAGGAAAGAAAAAGACAATACGTCATTTTGAAAGATGGGTAAAGGGATGCTCGTCGCCAATCTGCCGGCTAGCTAAAAGAGCCTAGTATGCTGGTAGAACAATGTCACACTACGGAGGAAAAATCAAATTCAATATGACATACATATGTCAGTCAACAAAGATAATCAAAAGGGTAAAAATCTAGACAAATTTGAGCGATTAGAAAAGGTCTTTTATACACAATTTCATTTTGACAGCCCAACCTCAATCTTGGAGTTGCAAACCTGAAGTGCAATTATAATCAATGTCCACGGGTATGAATAAATATTTTTCTCTAATTTCTAGCAAGTTTAACCAACGCCTGACCGGTGTGATAAAAATATTTCTCGTCTATAGTTAGAGAACAACTCGCGTGAAATTTCCCGCCAAATCTATTTGGAATATAATCCTCGGTGTTTTACATTATGTCATTAGAGAATGAAATTTCTCACATCTTGTTGAATAAATATTCAAATGTTTAAAAACTCGGCAAGCCTAATTTTTAAACACTTACAAAATTTATTTAATTCTATGTGAGAAATTTAATAATCAACTTAGTTCTCGTTGATACGTTAAAGTTGTTTTTAAAAGCTGGTGTCTTTTGCATCACATAAATGTTTCAGTTTCAACTCATTATATGTCATATTAGCATGCCAGAATTTATCCTTTTTTTGTAAAACTTAAATGAAAATCATTTTTTTTAATATTGTGTCATCTGAACAACGACAGTAGAATACCGAAAGAACAAAACACAAGATTACAAAAATCAAAGTCCTGAGACAAGGCGAATACAAGAACACATGAAGACGAAAGACCTAAGACACTGCACTCCCACAAAACACACAAACACTACAAATACAACAGAGAGAGACCCCATGTGTTCCTAAAGGGTAAGCATGTCCTGCTCTGTATACAGCAATCGTCACACTGTGAGTGGGTCAATGAAAGGTGAATTCAGAACGGTAATGTTAAATCCGGGAAGACGTGAATGAAATTATTCGTTTTCATTTGTGGCACAAACATTATATATCCATCTATGATGTCGTGGTGACGATCATAGAATTTATGAAAAGACGAAAGAAACAACGGTTGAACATATCCAAGACTCAGCAGTTTTTGTATGTCGCAATCAAATTTCCCCAAGTCGTACAAAAACAGACCTGTCGAGTCTCACGCTTTCGGCGTGAGAGTCACACTTTCCAGCACCAAATCACGCTCTCAC
The DNA here is from genome assembly GCA_002080025.1 of Modiolus philippinarum. Taxonomy (NCBI): domain Eukaryota; kingdom Metazoa; phylum Mollusca; class Bivalvia; order Mytilida; family Modiolidae; genus Modiolus; species Modiolus philippinarum. The sequence continues at coordinate 4,657 of MJUU01021463.1, forward strand.
GCTCACACCTTTCAATGTCACTCTTTTTAGATTATCAAGAAAATGGATTTCAATATAGAAAAGAACCTTTTCGTGAAAAGAAAACCAGAAATTAGGAGTTGTTCTGTACATTCCTTGTTTATTTTCTATTAGGCCCTGAAGTAAAACAACTTTTTCCAAATTGAATTCACAGATATGAAAGCTAATTTCATATTTTCCCTTTCTTATTAAAAATTTGGTTTCAAATTCCTTGCTATGACCATTTGAAATCTCTCAGAATGCACCACTTTGCGTTTTAAAAAAGAAATCTTGATTCTATTCCCCAACATGCCCTCCATCTCACTCTTGGAACCCAAACCTCCTTGACAGCTCTGCAAAAACACCTTTCATCCTTGAATAGAGGAAAGGTTTATGTAAAGATAACCACAACATCAAATAATATTTTTCTTAATGAGATAAGATATGCAAATTTCAAGAAACACGCCTTTTTTTTGAAAAACTTTTCTGGATTTACTATAGTAGCATATCTTTTGTTTTATTTTATTTCTTATATGTACTTAATAGGTTTACAATGGCAGCATCGAAAAGCAGACGGAATGTTCCAAAAATCCTATCTGTGTTTCGAATTGGTACCGAGTTAAATCTGAAGCCTGGTGAAAATTATAATTTCACTGATTTAGCAGTTACTAGTGAAAACCAACTACTTCTTTGTAATTATCACCCTAGTTATCCAAAAGTTTACATCTACAAAGACTGTAACGACTATGAAAACGAAATTATATGTCCAAGTTATCCTTATGGTATTGCAGTGATACCCGATACAGACACAGCAGTAGTCACTCTACCAGGCGAAGATTCAATCCAGTTTATTAATACAGCAAACGCATCATTAATAAACAAAGTAAAACTGACATTTTGGTGCAATGGTATAGCTGCCACAAAGGACACCATTTTCGTTGGTGGAGATGGCGTTGTTCACGTTTTAGACATAAACGGAGCAGAGATTAGAGAAGTCAGAATAGGTGGAACTGAAATTAACTGTATACATTATGATGACGTAAAAAAACAACTGCTCTGTAGATACCATGGTGGATTGCGTTGTGTAACATTAGATGGCAAGTCCATATATCAGTACAAAGTATCGGGTAAAGTAGGGTTAGCTGTGGATGAAGAAGGGCAAGTGTACTTAAGTCATGAACCATACGAAATACACCAATTGTCGTCTGATGGAAAATTCTGTAATTTTGTAGTAGAAGCAGACGATTGTTTAGAGTATCCATATGCTCTATCATTCGACAATGATTTCACACAACTTTTTGTTGTTAATGGTGATTTGTCAAAAGTAACTATCATAAACTGCAAGTAACATTTTTTAAAAAGAAATGTAAAGATGAAATAGCAGTAGCGTGTGTCGACATATCAAAGTTTATCTGTAACAAACACTGAAATTAAAAAAAAATATGTTGTTTTTCAGGACAAGAAATATGAGACCATTTATAAAAATCAGAGTAAAATGTTGTAAACACAGTTTTCATGAAATACAAAGAACATTACAAAGTTATGCAACCTCACCAATAGCAATTTTTAAAACCAATTACTAGAGTATATAAAAAATCTTGTAATCTTACTACCTTAGGAATTGGCTAACTAGCTCCCATCCAGGAAACTGACATGTCAAAAATTAATAACATAGATAGAGCTTATTTGTGCGAAGTATAGAGAAAAATACTTTGATATAAAAACGTCTATCAGAATTTATAAAAGAGTTCTTAAAATCGTACCCATGAATTCCGTTATCGTAAAAACGATTTTGATATCATACAAAAAGGAACGAATATAATCGAAATTAAAATTGTACAATCGAATTTGAGAATGGTATACCTTTTTATTTAGAATTTTCCGATAGGCACGAAGACGCTGCTGTACATAGTGGAGGAAAATGATTCTTACAAAGGTTTCAAGCTAATTTTTAATACAAATATCTCATCAAAAACATAATATATACATTATTTAAGACATAAGTTGTCCTAATGGCGATATTTTCCGTGACATATTGTGGTATGTAATTATAATTTTCAGTCTTTGCAGATATTCCTGTTATTTCTTTTTATTTTATGCAGAAACTATATTAGAGTAACTTCACAGTTCGGAAATTTTGTTATTTTACAATGAACAAATGAAGTTATATATATAAAGGGATATATAAAACTAAAATAAAGTGATAGGTAAAACAGTATTAGATTTTGTTTGAAAATAAAAATAAAAGAGAACAGCGTAATTTTTGTATGTCTACAGAGGTACAGCTATTTCAACCTGACAACTAGAAGACTATACTAAAATTTCGAGGCATGCTGAAGAAAAAGAATGAGAACATGCAAAATAGAAGGCATAAAAGTTACGAGAGGAAAAACTGAAACTATTAAGCTGCGATCAGAAATTTTAATATTTTAAATATCTATATTTATGTTTTTATGCATCCCTGAAAACTGGATCACTGCCCGTGTTTACGACTGCATGCATGTAGTTTCAAGGGAAACGTAAAATTCTATTGATTACATATAAACCTACGCAAGTGATTCTTTTGTTTTATATTGTACCAGCTGACAAGGCCCACAACTACATATGTATCTACAAAAAGCACTAATTAACCTGATTAGCGAAAAAGATTGGCATTCACAATTCATTTGGCAACCCTACTTACAAAATCTCTACAATGGGTCTGTAAGTCTCGTTCAATGATGCAACTTCCGGGTACATGATTTGTACCCGGAAATTGCATATTTAACAAAAACATGTGACGTTTCAAGCAAAAACCTTGAACGTCATAATCCTGCAACGTCATATTTTAGCGGGAAACATTTTTGGATTTCAATTTTATCGTGAATTCTCGGTGTCATATGACGAGACTTACAGTCCCTATACTAAGAGTGGACATCCGCAACAATCACTAAACGGTATTGGCATCAGTTTGGTATCAGTGAAAGTGATGAAAACAACAACATATGCCTTATATCTTCTGCGCACCTAAGCTACATAAATACATTACAGACTTAGACATATTGCAGGGTCTGCAAACTGCCCAACAAACCCCTATCTGGTCTCCCGTCTTTACTATACTTACTGCAATTTACCCCTATGTTCTGTTTTCAGTAACGACATAATGCATGTTGTAAGGTCCTTGGACTCCTCGGACACGATTTTGATTCTAATGATTCAGACCAAGTTTGGTTAAAATTAGTCCAATGGTTTTAGAGGAGAAGCTTTTTAAAAATGTTTACGATGAAGGACGGACGACGGACGGACAGAGGGACAATAGCAATAGTTCACAAAGTGTTTAAACCAGGAACCATGTTAGCTAAAAAGTAAAAATATCCTGTGAGATTGCTGGTTTGATCTTACTCATATAATCCTGCTACATGTTAAGCAAACGATTTTTCAGAGTGGTGTTTGGAAAAAAAATCTATTAGATCAATTAAACAGTGATATCTTTTAAAATGTGGATTTTTAATAGGCATAATGAAACTAGCAACATGTAGTGTAACATTCTGTGCTACTGCCATTATTTATTGGCATGAATTCAGTAAATTAAAATGAAATCGTTATGCAATGTCCATTGTGAAGATAGTTTTCAATACTGTTCAGAAGAATACAAAAAATGTATATTCATATGAAAGGAAAATATATTTTTTAAAATAAATATTTTCAAAAGGCAGTTCGTAGACCTGACATCATTCCATATTATTTCATAACTAGCTTTAAGAGAAAATGGGGATAGAGTAATAAATTCTAACATGTCCGTTTATAAAACAGCCGGAAAGAAGCAAAAACGAGAACTCCAAAAATCGGAAGATTAAAACAAGACATGGTAATGACAAAAAATGTCGACTTAGCCCATGTTTAAAACAGACGTACATTTGTATTTTACTAAATGAGATTTGAACGTTTATACATAGTGAAGGGGAAATAAGTATGAGTATAATTAGCATAGGAAGTCTACTGAGTTCATACTTCGAAGCATCAAAACTTTATGTCTGGGAAAAAATCTATGAAAGTTAGGTATGACCAAAATTCTGTAAAACGTAATTCTCGAAAACTGATTTTATTTAAAAACATGCAATATCTAATTTTATGATTTTTTTTAAAACCTAAGGAGTATCTCCCTCTTGCATAGCTCTGTCCTTAGCTGAATTTTGCTTTCCTTTTAGATCCTTTTGGTAAATTGTTCTCTCCCAGCTTTCACATATATCGGTTTATGTATTTCCAAATGTTTTGATTTGATCTGCACTGAAGAGACATAAGTTGTCGAAATACGCACATGCAGAAACTAAATTCACTGTAACTACGGTATTTTGATATTTATTACAACTGGGCCGATGCCACTGCTTATGGACTGTAAGTCACCGAGGGTATTCACCAACCCAGTATCCAGTACTTCGGTTCTGGACCGAAAAACGACTTTACTTAAAAACATGCAATATCTAATTTAATGAAAATTTTGTAAAACATAAGGAGTGTCCCACTCTTGCATAGCTCTGTCCTTAGCTGATTTCGGCTTTCCTTTTGGTAAATTGTTCTCTCTCAGCTTTCACATATATCGGTTTACGGATTTCCAAATGATTTGATTTGATCTGCACTGAAGAGACATAAGTTGTCGAAATGTTCATATGCAGAAACTAAATTCACAGTAACTTCGGTTTTTTATATTTATTACCACTGGGCCGATGCCACTGCTGGTGGACTGTTAGACCCGAGGGTATTCACCAACCCAGTGGCCAGTACTTCGGTGCTTGCCCGAAAACCGATTTTATTCAAAAACATGCAATATTTACTTTTATTTACTTTTATGAATATTACTAGTATATTAAAACCTAAGGAGTATCTCCCTCTTGCATAGCTCTGTCCTTAGCTGATTTTTGCTTTCCATTTTAGATCCTATTGGTAAATTGTTCACTCTCAGCTTTCACATATTTCGGATTATGGATTTCCAAATGTTTTAATTTGATTTGCACTGAAGCGACATAAGTTGTCGAAATGCGCATATGCAGAAACTAAATTCACAGTTACTTCGGTATTTTGATATTTGACACCTGATCAAAAGTACCAGTGTTACTTCCTTTTCCCGGAAAACACTAGGAGCTAGATATTTTGGTGTTTTCAGTGTAAGAAAGATGTAGCATGATAGTTTATAACATGTAAAAAAATCTTTTCTAGAATAGAAATAGTAACAGTATTATATTCGATCCACTTACGTCATAACAAACTTTGATACTTAACAGATTCTGAAAGATTAGTACATTAAATTACAACATTTACCAACAGGACATTCAAAAGGACCAGTTGAAACAGCAACTTCATGATTACAACACCTGTTTCCTGATATCATAACAACAAGTACCTATAAAATATTTCACGATGTTGACTTCGGGGATTTTAGCAAGTAGTAAAACAACATCTTTAGACTGTTTCCGGTTTAACAAAAGAACATGTACATAGAAAATCAGTTATCTCCAAAAGACATGTTTGAATCCGTTAGAAGTAGCTGAACCCTCCATGTCTTTTAGTGCCAATACTTGATCCAACTGCTGAAAATTTCATTCTGCTGGTAAAACTGACCCAAGTCCAGTACCAAGAATTGATGATTTCATTAAGAAATTTGAAATGTAAATACATGACAAAAATGGCATATCCAAAAGTTTTGATGAAATACCTAATACAGATGGTGACAAGAAATATCTTATTTTGTTTAATTAAGCCAAGTTTTCCGTTAGACTGGAGAAAACCAAAGGATTACTGAAATCTGACAGAAATTCAAAAATGTGGTGAGTCACCTTAATTACACTTAAATATATGTGTCAAAGGTTTTGGAACTTTGAAATTTGCAGTCACAACGACAAAGAAATAAAAAAACGAACAAGAAAAACAAACAAACAAACCAAATATAGAAGGTATATTTCAATATTCTCATAGGTACTCCAACGAAGAATTTGGTAAGCAATGTTTGATGATTTATCAATTTTCATCGCACAAATAAAAAATGATGACATGGTGCATGAAGACGCACGATTAAGTGTTGTATTTGACACGGTTTATCTCATTTATAAGATAAACCAATTTAATAAAAGAGATATATGACTTCTGTTAAATTTCCGCGGAATTTTTCGTTTCTGCATCGGGTTTTGTTCACATTCAGTTTTCTTGCAAGAAGCGGCCATTGGAAAATTTTAAGAATCGAAATCCCCCTCCAACCTCCCTTCCAACAATTTCTGCTGCTGTTTTATAATTTTTTCAGGCCGCTCGGGACCATACGAGGAAACACTGGAGTTTGGATTTGTTGGAGTAGTAGGAACAGTGCTAACAACACTAATCAAAGACGTTTATACTTGTATTATGGTAATCGATATCTTAACATTTTGTGTAAATCGATAACTACACCGACTTTCAAGGACTTTCAAATTAGTTTGTTTTAATTAAAGCCTCAGGATTATAGATTATGTATTTAAATTACAACCTATACTTTTTAACTGCAAAGTTTCAAATAGATTCATGAATGCAAGTAGGTGAAGGCCAATTTAATTTTTACATGTTTTTGCGACTTTTTCTCGAATTTTCGTCGCAGTTAATCTTAAATAGTCGTCAAAGCGTCGTGACTCCAAATAATTTTGAGCCAGTTTTTCCTTAGCTCTGAACAGAACTGGTAAATGCACAGAAAAAAAATACCGGAAGTGAACAAATGCTGCAAAGTGAATAGTGTTCATTGTAATTTGCACAACTAGTTTAGAGCTGTCACTTGGAACAACGGCAGTAGAATACCGAAGGAACAAAGGAGTGAAATTTACAAAATTTGAAGTCCAAAGACACGGCCAAAACGAGCACACAGAAAACAATGACATTAGAAACAAAAAACAATGACGTTAGACAGATACAAAGCACAGAAACAGAAATTACAACATTCAAAACAATGGCACTCACAGTGTGAACTCCAGTGAAACTGAGAGTGACATCAGGTGCTCCGGAAGGGTAAGCATGTCCTGCTCTGTTAACAGCACCCGTCAGTAGTATAACACGGCACTATAGAACATTTTTGACGAGGAGCCCCATAGTGCATTCTTTGTAAAATATTTTATGGGCATCTCGTCAATAAGTCAAAAAGTCCCTTCAAATTCCGGTTCCGGAGATCGTTTCCGTTCCGGAACCGAGAAGTGTAACGAATGTGCCAGTGTACTTTAGTATGTCGCTAACTTTTGGCCTCAACATGTATGTCTTGCTTTAATCTTTGGTCTCATTTGTCTATTGCCATTGGTCATGTGCTGTTAAAAAGTCAGATATTGGTCTCGTCCTACCTCAATTCAAGGTTCTTTTATTAGACTCGCCCTACCTCAATTCAAGTTTCTTTTATTAGTCGCCCAACCTCAATTCAAGGTTTTTTTTATTAGTCTCGCCCTACCTCAATTCAAGGTTCTTTTATTAGTCTCGCCCTACCTCAATTCAAGGTTTTTTTATTAGCCTCGCCCTACCTCAATTCAAGGTTCTTTTATTAGTCTCGTCCTACCTCCATTCAATGTTCTTTTATTAGTCTCGTCCTACCTCAATTCAAGGTTCTTTTATTAGTCTCGTCCTACCTCCATTCAAGGTTCTTTTATTAGTCTCGCCCTATCTTAATTCAAGGTTCTTTTATTAGTCTCGTCCTACCTCCATTCAAGGTTCTTTTATTAGTCTTATCTTTGATCTCATGCTAACCCTAACCCTAACCTTTAACCTTACACTAATCCTTGCACTAACCCTAACTTTTCTGTTGTTAGATCAGTAATGTTGTTTTTGTTCACGACTAACCCTAGCCATTCTTTTCTCAGTTTTTTCTATACCTCCATAATTACTTTCTATTTTCAAATAATTGGAGTTACCTCTCTTTTATCTCTCACTAAAGTTCTTATGACAACTCTATATTCATTCATTCATTATAAAATGATAGATAATAATAAAAAATAAAAGTTGTCATAGCAACTTAGATTAGGGTTAGAAGTTAGATAAAAGGGGGAATAACATGAGAGTATTAAAAATAATATTCGAAAATAAATAATATTTATTTTCGAATATTATTTTTAATACTCTCATGTTATTCCCCCTTTTATCTAACTTCTAACCCTAATCTAAGTTGCTATTTATTTTCGAATATTATTTTTAATACTCTCATGTTATTCCCCCTTTTATCTAACTTCTAACCCTAATCTAAGTTGCTATGACAACTTTTATTTTTTATTATTATCTATCATTTTATTTATTATATTATTATTCATTTATTTTATTTACTTACTTTTTATTATTTAGATTATTTAATTCATTTATATTCTTAATTTATTATTTATTCATTTTATTTATTTATTTATTATTTTATTTAACTTAATTTTTAATGTCAGTTTTTCATTATTCTTCATTTTATTATTCTATAATTATTTTTATTTATTTCATTTATCTAATTATTTTTCATTAATGTTATATTTATCTATAATTTTATTTTATTTCTGTTATTATTATTCAATTATTATTTTCATTATTATTTTTTATTCATTATATTATTTGATTTTTTTTCATTTCATTTTTAATTTAATATCTTTTTTTAATTTTTATTATTCTTTTTTTATTATTGTCATTATCTTTCAGTTAATTTACTGACATTCAAAATTAATTAATATTCTTTTATTTTATTAATTATTTTATTACCACCTTTATTATTATTTTATTTTTTCATTTCATTTTTAATTTATTATTTTTCTTTATTATTCTTTTATTATTATTATATTATTATTTTCATTATCTGTCAGTTAATTTATTGATATTCTTAATTAATATTTTTTTTATTTTATTAATTATTTTATTACTACTTTTGTTATTATTTTATTGGGCTTAGGAAGGAATTCCAAAAAATATCAGGACAGGAGGAAGATGTAAAAAAATAACCAGGATGAAATATATGAAGCAAAATTTCTGGCTTGGACCGAAAAAAATGACAGGATTACTTCGAGCGAGAAAAAAATGTTAGCCTCAAAACTTGCGTGAAAAAATATCCAGGATCAGATGTTCCTTACTTGCCCCCCCTCCTGCCATAAAAATCAAATGGTTGCTCCCTTAGTAAAAAGTTGAGATGGGGCACAAGTTGACACCAAGGAGTAGTAAGTGAGTCAAGAGAATATTTGGTATAGCAATATTCATATAGATGCGCTGTATGTGCATCGTGGTAATAAATTAGGTCAATTTAACAGATGAAATCGACAAATTTAATAAAACAAATAACAGGAGACATCTAAAATGGCTAAAATTTACAATTACATGCCATATTCTGCCAGAGAACGGGACAGGAAAAACACAATAAGACAAAAGACAAACGTAAACAACGATAGGAACTCAGCCAAACTTCGCCCCGACACAAGCAAAGGCCAGCGGTATGATAAAACCGGTTTATGAGTATTCAAGCCTCCCTTCCTCTGTCCCGTCTCTCTGTAGTAAAATAAACATACGAATAAAACCCAATACAAGTAAACTACTAACTCATGATCACAATTCTTGAAAGGGAAAGAAAAGGACGAGATGTGTCAAGGGTGCCGACTAGCTCGGGAGCTTAGTCTGCTGGTAAAACACTGTCGCACTACGGAAGAAAAATCAGACGTTATAAGTGGTTATAGATATGTTTATATAAGTTTGTATAAGAGAACAATCGTTCGATTTTAGGGGGCGCTGATAACCTATGGAGAAAATAAAAAATCAAAGCTCTGATGGAGATGAAACTCGAAAGCCCTGAAAATCTACACGTGGCAAAGCTTCGTAGTCACCCAAAGAACTGCTGCGTAGAAAATAACGAATTAATATGCATAATTGGCCTTAATGAACTGATTTGATCAAGGGGAAGAGAAAGTACAATTTATCAAAAGTGAATAAAACAAATTACGTGAATATGATCGAAATGGGTGATTTTCGTATGGGTGTCCAGTTCCACTCAAATGCTAAATAGCCAATCAAGGTAAACAAATACATTCCCTGATAGGATTCAATAAACACAAACAGAAAGTACAATTTATATATTCATATGCAAAACTACCGAAGTTGCATATTGAACAGTAAATTTACTACTGGTTATGCTCTACAAGTGTTTCAAGGAGTAACCTCTCATCAGCAGCATTAAAATCAAATAATATGGAAGGCCATAATCCAAAAATGGTCAAAATAAGATGTACTTATTACCAAAGTTATTCCGTAATGAAAATAATCTGAAGGTGTGATTTTGTATGCATGTCGAGTCCATTGCTATAAATAGGCAATACACATGGCACAGGTTAACAAATGTTATGTTAATTCTACGTGACAGTATTACTGGATTTATTCCAAGAGACATGGACGTAAATACTTCATGAATACGGTATTTATGTACTGTATGTTAATATCAACACCGTCAATACTCGACTCACAAACAACGGATTTTGAAAGAAATTTACGCACTATATTTGATCGGAAGTATGTAGCTCTTCAAATGCGTTAATAGAGACTGTCTCTCGCGTGACATATTTCGGACGGTTTTAACAACTCTCAGCCTACGGCTTTTGATTTAAAAATGAACATGCGAGTGAAAAGAATACTGGTTGCAACCCATTAAAAATCAGGATATGCTATTAAAAAGAAATCCCGGACAGATTTGGAACTAAAATAAAAAGCTATGACAACAGTTGCACATAAATAATAAAGCCCCCCCCCCAAAAAAAAAATGAAATGGTTGCTCCCTAGCTTTAATTATAAGGAGTTTTATTACATATGAATTTCAAACGCTCACAAAATACTCATAGAGTGTTAAGCGATCATTTTTAAATGGTGTAAGGGTAAATATAAATAATGTATCTGTATTGGTAAATATTAAATAAATTCAATTAAATTGTAATACATTTTTCAAAGCATTTAAAAAGGCAAAATGCCGACATCGTTAAAAATTTTAAATCTGTTTATGACCATGAATATAACAAGTTTCTCTTTGGTACAAGATGAAGAAAACATCAAAACACTGACTAACGAATACTGAAGAAGTGCTAAAGGGAAAGTGCAGAAAAAATATTGCAGTAAAGGAGACGAATAAAAGCATTATATTTGAACCGCTTGCTGTAAAATTCACATGCTTTTTTGTGTTTTCTAGCTTTTCATTCAAATTTAATCGCCTGAATTTTACCTGACTTTAAGGACGATAAAGAATGTCAACTCTTTAGCGGAGTATTTCCCAATTTTCTTATACAAGCATAAAACGAGATTTTTTTTCAGATTTGCAATATACTAGTAGCACATCTTGATTTTTTTCAAAAACTGCAACATAGACATTATCAAAGTTGGCATTTTGTTTTAAAGGCCCGTCATTTTGAATATTTGCACCTCCGTGATATGAGGGGTTCTTTCGGATATAAGGAACTGCACATTTCTGACTTTTATAGGAATTTTTAAACTAACCGCTAAAAAATAAACTAAGTTTAGGCGAAATAAATCTTATTTTGTTATTGGTCTAAATAAGTCAATTTCCCCCCAAAAAACACACACTGACATAAACCTTAGTAAAACCGTTCCCGATGAAACAAAACCCTATTATATTATCTGAAATAATATGGAAAAGTGACTTTAAACGTGATAACAAATACACGTGCGCGGAAAATCAAAACACAAGTAACGTAAAATTGTCACTAGATTTCCGCCATTTAACTAGAATTGGGCTTGTCAAGTAATTTTGACAAGAAATGGTGATCAATGATTAGAGTTATCTCTCTTTGTACATTCAAAAGAACATGACCAATTGGCATGGTCTTGATATCGACTAAAATTTGAAAGTTCTACGCAAATTTTGGTTTTTTATTTGTTGATTTCTCTTTAACGGTGGACATTACATCCATGATTTTTTGGAGCATAGGTACAATTCGTATATGTACTTTCGTTAAAGTTGGAATATTTCAGAAATAAAGCATAGTTATTTCGCATTCAATGAAAATGTCGTTAATTTAGGCTCAAATTTACCCAGAAATTAATACCGATAAATTACAAAAACCAGTCAAAAATAACTTGCATTCTTCGATTCAAATAAATATTTCAGGACTGGACTTTAATTGTAAATAGCTTTTTATTATTTTTATTAGAATACAAGAGAGTACTACTATTTTCTATAACTTCAAATAATATCTCAAGCACTGTTTTAGGGTACCCTTAAAAAAGGAGAAATTAGAGAAATCGTGACCACAGAAACCTACGACAGCTAAAAATTTGAAATATAATAGTTTTTCTATCATTTAAAACAAAAATTAGCCATGTGTGATTCCATTACCCCAAACTCGAAAACTAAGCGTCTTTTTGGACCTTGGGCACCCTACTATTACACGGAATGCAAAATATTGCAAGCGTTCTAACTTATTAAATGAAGGCAACAGACAAATCATTATAAAAAATAAAACTAAAGAACTACCCCAATAAAATATATAATAACATTCAATTTTCGTTGCAGTTTTATCTGTGAAATGAAGCTCACTTAAAAATGCATCAAAATTTTCAAAATTTTAGAAACTGACCTTTGACCTCATCTAAAATAAAATGTGACCACAGCCAATAACTACGAAATCGTCATTTCGATGCGCCATGGTATCCTCTTTCTAAACATGTATAATACACGTGTGTGTTATTCCTTTAACCAAAAATAGGAAAAATCTCTTGGGCACCCTACTATAATCGGGATCTGAATAAGTATTTACTATTTAATTTTGACATAGCTATATTTGTCTTCTGTTTAAGATATAGTGTTCTTGAGCATTTGTCCAATTGAGTGTTTATTAATCAAACATTTTAAAAAAATTTTGACTGTAGTATTTTCTCATGAACATTTTGAAAATATACATTGTATGGCAAAAATTTGAACACTTCGGAAAAGTAAAATAAGTAGCTGAACATGAGTACTTCTTTTTTTACTACTTTTGGATTATGGTTTTCGATATTATTTGATTCTAATGCTGCTGATGAGAGGTTACTCCTTGAAACACGTTTACAGCATAACGAAATTTACTATTTATAATGTAATAAATCGGTATTTTAGTATTATGAGTGCAAGTATGAGTGTCAACAAGCATTTGATGTAAAAATTGGTATTGGAGAATAATATACATTATGGCATTGTTAAGAATATAATAATTGTCATTTGAAGGTAAAGCAGGTAGCTTAAATGGAGGAAAGTAATAAGAAGGAAATACTTAATATACCATTGTCCAAAAAAAGAAGAACAAAAAACAACACTACCGATTAGATGAATATAATAGTAGGGTGTCCAAGAGACTTTTTTTTCCGATTTTGGGTTAACGGAATAAACCACACCTGTATTATGTATGTTTAGAAAGAGAATACCATGGCGCATCGAAATGACGATGTCGTAGTTATTGGCTGTGTTCACATTTAATTTTAGATGAGGTCAAAGGTCAGATCCTAAAATTTTTAAAATTTTGATGCATTTTAAAGTGAGCTTCATTTCACAGATAAAACTGCAACGAAAATTAAATATTATTATATATTTTATTGGGATATCTCTTTAGTTTCACTTTTTATAATGATTTGTCTGTTGCCTTCATTCAACAAGTTTCAAAGTTGGCATTTTGTTTTAAAGACCAGTCATTTTGAATATTTGCACCTCCGTGATATGAGAGGTTCTTTCGGATATAAAGAACTGCGTATTTCTGACTTTTATAGGATTATTCTTTAAAGGAAAGCTTGAATTTAATTTTTAAACTAACCGCTAAAAAATAAACTAAGTTTAGGCGAAATTAATCGTTCTTTTGTTATTGATCTAAATAAGTCAATTTCCCCCCAAAAACACACACTGACATGAATCTTAGTAAGACCGTTCCCACTGAAACAAAACCCTTTTATATTATCTGAAATAATATGGAAAAGTGACTTTAAACGCGTGCGCGGAAAATCAAAACACAAGTAACGTAAAATTGTCACTAGATATCTGCTATTTAACTAGAATTGGGCTTATCAAGTAATTTTGACAAGAAATGGTGATCAATGATTAGAGTTATCTCTCGTTGTACATTCAAAAGAACATGACCAATTATCATGGTCTTGATATCGACTAAAATTTGAAAGTTCTACGCAAATTTTGGCTTTTTATTTGTTGATTTCTCTGTAACGGTGGACATTACATCCATGATTTTTGGAGCATAGGTACAATTCGTATATGTACTTTCGTAAAAGTTGGAATATTTCAGAAATAAAGCATAGTTAATTCGCATTCAATGAAAATGTCGTTAATTTAGGCTCAAATTTACCCAGACATTAATACTGATAAATTACAAAAACCAGTCAAAAATAACTTGCATTCTTTGATTCAAATAAATAAATATGTGTGATTCCGTTAACCGAAACTCGAAAACTAAGCGTCTTTTTGGACCTTGGGCACCCTACTATAAGGTGGTGTCATGAATAAAAATGCATGTGAAACAATGATATTTTATTTTCTAATCTATGTTTCTCATTGAAATTCAATGTTTCGTCCACATTTCTTTACAAAAGCATTGCATAGAAAAGCGATTATTGATTCTGGGGAAAAACAAGATTTGTTTTCTGTTCATTGTTTTGAAAAAAAACGTCGTAAAATGCTACCGGTATATTTCCAAAAACGATTTTTAAAAAATAACTCATATATGTATTGCGGAAAGACAGAGGGTAAATCAAATTTTACCGTGTGCCAAATTGAGCACTAGCAATGGTACACTTATTAAAGAAGCTAATTTGAATTTACTATAATAAATAAAGATTTTGAGACATTAGGTGTTTGAAATTTCTCGGTCTTGCACTTTTACCTATAGTCTTTCTTTTTCGGAATCCCAATCCATATACTTAATCAATTATTTGATAAACAATGTTTGGTGCACAATAAACGCAATTCGACAAATATTCTCTAATTTGAGAAAAAATATAAGGCAAGTCCAAACATTAATCAAAGGAGTGTAGAGTAGTAGTAAGGATATATAAAAAACGAAAGTGTATTTTTTTTTGCAAAATTTATCCATTTTGGAAAACAAATATCAATCGGGACTTTCGAGTTTATGTTTGTCATTATAAAAGTTCTTTTGTTTCATATAAAAGTCAAAACATCCAACCGATGGGAGAGCATGAAGCATTCCAGGGAAATCGCTATTCGTCGATTAAAAATCTAATTAATGGTTGTCATATGGCGAAAGTTATCATAAACTTCAAGTAAATGAAAAATTTCTTTCTATGTCATCTTCAACTATTGAATGTCCCGTATTTACCCATATAATGAAATACAATTCACCCATGTAATGAAATATAATAAAGTGGTAAGGTAGCTACTACGAAATTTGCTGCGACTTTTCTCCAAATATCTTTTTAAGTAAGTAATGTTAAAGGATGACATGGCATACACCAAAGGAAAGCTAATTTTATGTCGCTTCATGCCATGCATTACCATAATTTTAGAACAAAGGGTTAAAAAGTTTTCCATTACCGTTCTATGTTATTTTAACAAATCATTTGAGTCGAAAACATATTTTTACAACAAAGGGTAAAAAAGTTTTCCATGACCCTTCTATGTTATTTTAACAGACAATTTGATTCGAAAACAGAGGGAGTATACCTGGTTAACTGAACACCTGTACTTATTGTTATAATGCCCTGGGGTCTATCGATTAACCAAAACACGTGGTTCGGGAGTTAATCTTGATTGCGAAGCAAACCATTTTAATTATGTAATTCTTGACAAAGTGTCAACAAAAACTTTTTACCTGTAAACAAATTTATTTTAAGGTAGTACGGGAGTTTAAAACTGCGCATCATTCTTGTGCATCAGACAAAAAAAAAAGGAATTCACTATGGGAATGTTGGTATGAGGAGTATTTTATGTCAGAATACTTGAATTT
Organism: Modiolus philippinarum; assembly: GCA_002080025.1. NCBI lineage: Eukaryota > Metazoa > Mollusca > Bivalvia > Mytilida > Modiolidae > Modiolus > Modiolus philippinarum. The sequence goes on from MJUU01021463.1 coordinate 20,571, forward strand.
GATCAAATATGCGAGCTTTATTGGGTTACCAAGCATAATATTGTACCTTTTCATCAAACCCCTGTTCTAATAAGGGGAGATAATTTGTATAGAAATAATAGAAAAATCGGGGGTTTTTTTTGCCATTTATTCAAACATCATTAAGTTCGGTTACCCCCATATTTTTTTCATGCAAATCGAAAATAAGTATATTGGCTAATTATTTACCAAATTAAAAAAATATATATCTGATATAACTAAAATAAATTGAAATTTTGTTAAAATTCGCCAATTTTCCCTATCATTTCAACCAAAATAGCTGATTTTTACACGACACATTTGAAGCTTATATGACCGGTGACGTCAAATTTTCATTTTATCTTTTGTTTGCTCTTGTTACAAAGTATTAATCATGAAAATATAAGAAATTTTTAGACGCCCGTACCACTTTAATAAAAGTAAATGGTAACTGGATATTGGTTCTGCAAATTTTACTCTCAGATTTACCTAAACATTTTTATGTAAATTAGTAAACAAATCAAAATTTTGTTTGTTCATTGGCCATCCAAATAAACAACGAACAAGCCCCCTATATGCAAATAAGTAATCCATCGGCAATCCATTTGGTGTCTTTTCATTGGTTTGTTGGTTTGCTTAAATCATTCACCAATCACTCCTACATCGAATTTCTTTAAAATTTGAGTGAAATTAAAATGAAAGTCTCAGGAAAATATTTTTATTTGAACTTCGATTATTTCGGTAAATATACCAAGAGAAGAGGCAAAAAAATAGAACTTATATGTTTTATTAGGGTCTCATTTAAAACAAAATAGCTACAGCGATTTATTAAGCTGCGGCAAATTTCTTTGTGCGTACTTTAGTTATTGATATATTAGTACATTCAGGGACCCCTTTGGATCGGAGATACTCGTAAGTTTGTAAATTGTACATTTTGAAAAACTTCATTCTCGTCTGTGGAAACATATGTAAATTAACCCAGGTAAGCAACGATTACAATCCTTAACACAGGTTATACATTAGATGTGTACGCAAATAACCTTTGGTATAAAGATGTAAAACTGGTTAAATTTCATTTCCGGAGCACCTGATGGCCTTCCAGTTTTTAGGGGTTCACGCTGTTGGTGCCTTGTTTTTGTAATGTTTGTGATGTTATATGTTCTGTTTGTTTCATCATCATCATTTACGTTCTCTTCTTGTATGAAATTCCTATACCGCTATGTATTCTGGATTTATGTTTTTGATTGTTGCTTCGGTATTCATTTGGAATTGTTTTCTGCTTTGGTACATAAGATGTATGTACATGTAATTAGTACATTTAGAACCGCTGAAATTGACCAAATATTTTTTTATTGAATACTGGGATAAAAAATTCCTTTTTATACAATGTCCTTGAAATAAAATTGCACCACAAATAGTGCAAATAGATATCCCTGTCGTGTGCTGAAATTTTTCACTAAAACATTAATTACTATATTTATATTCTTTCATTGATACCGTTTTTGTTTGAATCCGTGCAGTGTTTTAAGGGGATACGATACAATAAAAACCTTGAACTGATTTTTACGTGAAATTTTGTAATCAAGTCAATTTGAATATGCACTTTCCAAATCTGCAAAGAAAAATATACCTTCATGATTTCGTTTTAGAGATAATTGCGATTCAAAATTGCCCATTTTCCAAAATATTGCGTAAAAATTGTATTTTTACAACAATATGTAAAATGTCATAACTTTTGAACGAATTAAGCTAATTGCTTCCGGTTTTTTGCTACAGTTTCCTGAGATATATCTAAAGAAGGTAAGTATACATTTTAAAACAAAATTTCAACATTTGTGGTTCGAATTGACATTTATGTTCATATTTACAGAAAAAAACGTACATTTCTTGTAAGTAAAATTTCACATAGAAAAAAAATTGTGAACTGATTTTTTTCTTCATAATTCCGAGAGATCTCCGTGAAACATCACTTTTCCAAAATGAGCTTTGAAAAATGGGGGCCCATGTGCTTAATTTAAAGCTACAGAGAGAAAACTGCCATTTTTTATCACTACAAATGAGCATTCCCGGTTATGGCGCGAAATGACTTTACATTATATTTTGCTTGGAAAAACGTCGTAAACTTATGTTTTCCCGCTTATTAGTGTTGCGAAAAATAGAACAGGAATTAATTCCGTTAAACAGGAAATAAAAGACATCAAACAGAACAGAGAATTGATCCTGTGATAAATAACTTGCGTCTGAAGATCTTTAAAAAGATCAGTCGAGTACAACTCGACCCTTCTAGTGATTTTGTGATGATTTCCTTTATGCCGCTGTTCAAGTATTTAGATCAATATAGAGTGACTATTTCCCTGGTTTCACCTATTGACCTTTCATGAAAAAAAAAATAGAATTCATTATATGTTGTGTTGGTTTAATTCAAGGAGTTGGGTAGGAGGGTTTTGATCCCGATTTCCCAAGAAAAAAAATGTACGATTTCCTCAGTCATCCCGAAAAATAAAATTGACCGAATTCCGTTCCTGATAATTGTTTTTTCCGAATTCTTTGTGAAATAATTCGCCTTTCCTGTTGTCCCGAAAAAGATCATACCGACCCTCATTTAATTTAAATAATTATCAAGCATGTGTATCGTGATAATCTGTTCAGTATCATACTCTCGCCTATTTTTTATTGATAATACATTGTCACAGCATTTTGTATTTAACCCGTGTTTCCGAATCCTTTTAATTAATTTGTAACCTTATTTATGTATTGTGTGTTATCATTTTGTATAGATGATTGACAAATTAATTAATAAAATATGTTTACAATAACCCGTGAAAGTATTGTGATGTAAAAAAAACATTTTCACGGGATTTTTAATTGAATTTTCAAAGCACCCCCTGAAAATTCAAATCGTAAAATGCCGTGAAATTGCCCTGAAAATTGATTCTATTGTAAACGATACCGTAAAAATGATTGTCGAAGGAGATTTTTGCTATCAGGTTTCAATTTGAGAAGCATGTCGAATCTTGAGCTGCCAAGTTGCCTTTTTTGTTTTGAGAAATTCATATTTAACATGTTTAACCACATTGATTTTATCACAGATTTATTTTACATGCTTTCACAGACAGTAACCTGTCCGCAATTCGCGAAGTCCGGTGATTTATGACTACGCGCTCTAATCTGTGACGTCGCAAAAACAACATTCCAGGTGCGGCGATGTTATTATCTGCCCTTGGTACTGCATCGTATCCCCTTAAATAGACAATGACAGTACATTGACTTGACATAAACGCAATATAAGGATTAGTCTTAGAAACGCGGCAAAATGCAAGCCTTTGGCGAGCATTTTCACCGTTTCTAGCCGAATCCTTATATTCCGTTTATGTCAAGTCAATGTACTATTATTGTGTTTATACTGCAACTACAAAGAACAAAAATTTTAGGTGAAATAAATCGGTTAAAATGACATTTTAAAAGTGAAGCGGACGTCTCTAGGTTGCGATGAATCCATGCTTCCTCACAACGTCATGGAACAATTACTACGGAAACACATTGTTCACGTCATTGACAAGGTGTTATACAGTCACTGACTGTATATCACTTATTTTTATACAGTCAATGTAGTTTACTTATGCAAATAGAGGTTGCAGTATAAAACGCTATTCCGGCTGATATAATTCGTTCATGGATATTTATTGTTAAAATGAACTAGGTGATCATTAGAGTCTATACTGATATCTTCTGTCTTTGGTTTGGGTCTTTCTTTTGCAGGTCTTGATGGGTTATGGCCTATGATTGAAACTTTCAGTTATTGTTGGTGTTTCCTGTCGTTTATCAATTTTCATAATGAAGCAGCAGTAACACTGTGGATGGAAAGTGTACGAAAACAAAAGTTCAAGAATAACTATCCATATAATGGCCTTGTTGTAAATTTATTTCTCCTTATGTCTATTCAATACTGATAACATTGACAAGTTTGGATTTAAAGGAAAGTCCATGAGACAAATCAGGTGGAAACCACCGGAAAATTTTCGACCTAAATGTTCCTGACATGGTACATCCATTTCAAAAGAAATGGTGGTTCAAACTGGTTTTATGACTGGCCAAACCTCCCCTAAAACAGTTTTATTTTTTGCATAGTTTTAAATAGTGTTGACTGCACTTTTGAAAATAGTAACAACTGCTGTTTTGAAAACTTTTGATTTCTACGTAAATCATCTTTAAACATCACGTGCAGGAGGCGGAGTTTTGGTCTGATCGACAAGTAGGTGGTACTCCTATGCACTTGATATAATCAAGTTTCTAATAAAGCAATAACAGTGCATTATTTGAATACCCGAGGGCCTCAATCATAGATTTGACGGTCAAAATGCAGTTTATGCGACGCGTAGCGGAGCCTGTAAACGGATATTTTGACTGTCAAATTAAGATTGACGCCCTCGGGTATTCAAATAATGTACTGTTGTTTCGATTCTAATGCAACTGAAAGAATTTTTTACTTGCGTTTTGTAACCATATTAGGTACCAGACTAAACAGGGAACCTACTTTGTCCCATGTGTGTAGATGGTGGAATTGACGGCCAATTTTGACCAATCAGAGCCTCCGCTATATCAATGTTACATTAGAATCACCATTTGAAGTTTCGCAAAGTAGCAGAGTGTCGTCTGCTATAGAAGATTTTTTTAAATTGGCAGTATTTTTGTATACTTTTCTTAAGTTGTGAAACATTTCCAACAGAAAAGAACAATTTGGCAATCATAACTTTTCAGAAAAGTCAACAATCAGTAAAATAATAATATTAATGTTGTGTTTTACATTGACTATGAAAAATAGTAGCCAGGGTGATTGACAATAGTGCACTCATCTTCGGGTACTAATCTCGCATAGTCAATGTAAAACACATTATTATATAAAAAGACGTCACTGGCATTTGCGTCTCAAATTTATTTGATTTTTGAATGACTGTCCAATTTCGACAATTCAGTCCCAATTGACTTTTTCTTGAGATACCGGCAAAAGGAAAACATAGCTCAAGTTGAAAGAATAAGTAAAGTAATTCCAGTGGTTTGATTTTATATTTTTGAGTGTGTGTGCTCTCATTTTTGTCGTTTTTTTAAATGTAATAAACTTGTATTTTGTTCCTTTGATATCCTTTGATATTCTCCTGTCATTCTTTCAAGAATAGAGGAATTCGTTGATTGGTCAAAAGACGCCACGTACTGACCGTATGACAGAAAAATAGAAAAATGTAAGGCGTGTGGCATCCATAACAGCATTGAAAGATATCACTATCGGCTATCGGCCAAGTGCGAATCGATTAGTTAGATCATTATCATAGTCGAAACAATAGATGTGATCTCGATACAGAAATTATTACTGTAATAAAATCAATAATGTTTATTACAGTAATAATTGTTTTTTTCAACAATCGCATATATTGCTGCTAGACTATAATAACGAACTCGTCGATTCGAACTTGGCCGATAGTGATATCAATTTTTTTGCGTTTTGTAACTGTCAAACTTCATTTTTTTCGTGTCTTTTTTGTAATTACCTATTCTTTGTTCCTTCGGTATATTACTGCCGTTGTTACATGACGTCAAGATATATGACATATATATTTGTGGCGTTTTTCATATGTGTTTTGGACTATAGGTAGGATATGGACATTACAAAGTACAGGCGCGGATCCAGGGAATATGAAAAAAAGGGGGGGTCCAATTTAGAAGTGAAAAGGAATTTCGCTGACCGGAGTAAGGCGCGAAAAATATTTGGGATATTTCATAGTACAACATCAGGATATTCATTAAAAAATACATAATTGTCCAAAAAAGGGGGTTCGGTTCCAACACCCGGACCC